>AWOL01S0017522.1:0-19685 GCA_000715115.1 Nicotiana otophora
TACGCCAGGTTAGGTGAGGCACGGGGTGCTTGTCTCGCTCCTAGGTTCGGGGCGTGACACTATGTGCACAAGCTGATGACCCTACGCTATCACAAACTACCTCTATACGATCTTGAAGTGCAAATCTTACCCTAGTCCAATTCCTTATCGCGATCGCAAGACTTGCTCCGCGATCGCGATGCACTGCCGTGCATAAAAAAACCACCAGCAACAATATATTCCAAAATGCTCCGAAACTATCTCAAACTCACCCGTGCCCTCTAGGACCCTGTTCAATCATCCTAATAAGACTGTATATCCTTCAAAAACTTATATAAAGACTCGAAGCTCTAAAACCATCATCAAAACCAAGAATCAAGCATCAAATCGAACATCTCAAACTTTCTTTAGTTCAAAATTTTAACTTTCGACTAAAAGTGCCGAATCAATCCCGGGTCACCCGAGACCCAATACAAATATACATACGAGTTCAGAATTATCATACGAATCTGCTAGAACCTTCAAATCATCAATCCAATCCCGTTAACCCAAAATATTGATCTTGGTAAACTCTTCTAACCTTAAGCTTCTAGTTAGGAACTAAGTCTTCTAAATTACTCCCAAACCCTTTGGGAGCCAAATCAACCATACCCAAAAGTCATAAATTATCAAACAAACCTACTGTAATGACCGGACCAATTTTTTTTGAGTATTAGACTTTCATTCGATGGTTTAAGGTCTTGAATAACTTCCTATGATTTGTTGTGACTTGCGTGCATGGTTGGTTTTGATTTTTGGGAAGTTCGAGAATTGTTCAGAAGAGTGATTCTCAATTTGGAAGACCTAAGTTAGAAGAGTTGACCAAGGTTTTGACTTGTGAGCAAACGACCCCGGATTCGTGTTTTAATGGTTTCCATAGGTTCATATGGTGATTTGGGCATATGTATGAATTTGGATTTGGAGGTCCCTAGGCTGATTTGGTTCTGTTTGGAAAAAGTTGAGAATTTGTAGGTTTGGAAGGTTCACAGGTTTGACCAAAAGTTGACTTCGATGTTATCAGGTTCAGATTATTGTTAGGGGAGTTGGAATAAGTTCGTTATGTCATTTAGAACTTGTGTGCAAAATTCGAGGTGATTCCGAGTTGGTTAGACGTGGTTCAACATGAGTTTTGAAAGTTGAAGGTTTGATTAGTTCATTAAGCCTGAATCGAAGTGTGATTTGTAGTTTTGATGTTATTTTATGTGATTTGAGACTTCGTGTAGGTATGTGTTAGGTTTTGGGATTGATTGGTGTGCTTGGACGGGGTTCCGAGGACCTCGGGTGAGTTTCAGATCATTTGGGGGTTGATTGGCATGGCTTGATCTGGTGTGGTCGCACTAGTGGCCTTATGTTTGAATCTACGGTGTCGCATTTGGGACTTGAGCATCATAGAAGTGATGTGGGAGGAGACCTCAGGAGAACTGCATCTTCAATCAGGTCCATCCCCTGTTGCCCTGACCAGGCCTAAAACGGCTCCACTACTGCTGTCTGGGCCCTGATGGCTGTGCACTAACTAAAGACTGAGTAAAGGACTAGGATGGACCTGATGACCATTACCTAAATGCCGACATACCACCCCCACCACCACCACCAGAAGAACCACCAAAGTTGCCCCGGGACCGGGACTTATTGCTACCCTATCGCTCCATTCTATTCTCTAATTTGCGGGTCTCCGCGGCTTGAGCAAATGCCACAATCTTCCCATAGTTCATATCAGAATTCAAGGCAGCTGTAGAGGCCTCATTAATAACCAAGGGTATGAGGCCTTGCACAAACCGTCGCACTCTAGCCTCCATTGTGGGCAAAATGTAAATAGCATACTTGGATAGGTACGGGAATCTCATATGGTACTCCCATATACTTAGGCTACCTTGTCTCAGGCTTTCAAACTCAGTGGCATGGGCTGCCTTAGTCTCGGCAGGCAAGAAATGATCAATGAAGGCATTGAAAAACTCACTCCACCTCGCCGGAGGGCTTCCCTCCTCACAGGACTCCTCCCACAGCTCAAACAAAGAATATGCCACCTCTTTCAGGTGGTAGGAAGCTAACTCCACTGCTTCCGTCTTAGTAGCACATATAACTCGGAGAGTTTTGTGCATCTCATCATTGAAGTCTTGGGGGTCCTCCTCAGGATTAGTACACGTGAACACTGAAGGATCTAACTGAAGAAACATGTTCACCCTGGAACTAGCAGAATCCCCTGGCTGACTGGAAGAAGTAGGTGCAATATTCGATCTCTGGGCCTAGGAAGCCACTATCTGAGCCAACATCTGTATGGATCCCCTAAGGTCCCCATCAGAAACATTGGGACCTTAAAATGAGGCTGGAGGTGGAACTGGAATATCAGCTATAGGAATCGTTGTACCCTCAGTAGGTGTAGGAATTGGTGCAGTTTGAGCAGGAGTAGTAGAATCATGTGGTGTAGTAATTGGGGGACTATCCTCACCCCTCGGGTGCTCACCCGCATCATCAGATATAGAATCAATTGCCACTCCTGGGGTGGAATTAGCTCCTTGGCCAGTTCTTTCCTTCTTCATAGGCGCCATGTACTGAAAATTAGAGTAATGCACGAGTTAAAGGAGGATCAGTCTTACGATCAGCTCTATCGCACGACCTAGAACATCAAAGAAGGGTGTTGTTCCTAAATTCCCAAGTAGCCTCCTAATTATAGATGTGGTCGACAACACATTGATGAGAAGGACTCTACTAGACACGGCTCCGAGACATCCTAGGACACTTTAAAACCTTAGGCTTTGATATGAAGTTTGTCACGCCTCGACCTCGGGGAGCGTGACAACCGAGATAACCCGGTCAAGCAAGCCTGCTAGATGCTTTCTACCCGAACTTACCCATGAATAAAGAATAAATCTAGCTAATTCTACATCGTTGGTGCTTATTCCCAATCGTCGTTGGTGCACTATAAAGTCTTAAATCATTAGCTAATTCTACAGTACCTTGCATGTTATGACTTCAAGTCATGTTTCAAATGATAGTTATTATGCCATATTGTGGAAGAAAACTCAATGTGCTTAAGACTCTTAATTTCTCATATGTGTACTCAAGGTCTTGAATAGAAATGCTTTGTTATTGATGATCTGTGATGATGTTTGAAAGTGAAAGAGGTGAGCATGAAATATGAGATACAATCAACGTGCCAAGAATGATATTACATTTGGGGCCACTAGTGCCAATGAAACTAAGAGACGTGTAAAAGATGTTGAAATAAGCTGTAAATTCTTTAAATAATAAACACTTTGGGAGTATCGTTAGTCACCGAGGAAGGGTAGGTTGAAATAGCCTAACCCCGAAACTACACGTGCTGGTGTAGGAGTGAATTGTGATTATTCCCCTTATTTAGGATGAGATTGAAGTGATGAGAATATTCCCCTTTATTGGGATGAGATGATTGCTAGAAAAGGGTGATGTTGATCCACACAGCATTGTGGCGAGACGGCCTAGCCGATCGGGACGTGACCGGACGTTATGCCACACACATGGTGGTGATTGTGCTTGAGATTGTGATTGAGATAATGATTGAGATTTTGATAGTGTTTGTGATTGTGGTTAATGTCTTTGAGTGAGACGGCCTAGACGATCGGGCCGTGATCGAACTCCGTGCTAAACTCACGGTGGTATATCGGTGCTAAAGATATCCCAACCTATAATAAGGGAAATTTACTTGAAAACCTATCTTGCTCCTAACTTGATGTTTTAGTATTGTTTGAGGCTTTCATTGATTTTATGACTGTTCTTCCTTGTATTTTTACATGTTCTAATGAGAGGGTGTTTAGTCATACATACTGGTACTATTCTATATGTATTAACATTCCTTTTTCCGGGGACGCTGCATCTTTAATGGATGCAAGTGGTACAACATCAAGCGGCGTTGATCTGTGATAGAGGTACACCTTCTTCCCAGCTGACTTGGTGAGCCCCACTTCATTTCAGGGTTGTGTATCTTTTGTCCCATGTGTTATATTTTGAGGTATAGCCGGGGCCTTGTTGCCGGCACAATCATAGTACTCTTTTGTATCTTTTAGAGGCTTCCTAGACATAGTGTGGGTGGTATGTTGGTGCTGTGAAGGTCAAACTAGTAATGTTGTATTTGTACCACTTTTTCCACTTCAAACTATGAATGAGTATGTATTTTGAAACTTATAAACGATGTAACTAATTATAATGAATTGGTGTTGTTCACCCGATCCTCATCATTGTCTAATTAATGAAATAGATTTAATATTTATTCATGAGTGATATCGGGTAGAAGGTATTGTACAGGCTTTCTCGGCCGGGTTATATTGGTTGAGCGCCGGTCGCGTTCCCCGAGGTCGGGGTGTGACAAACTTGGTATCAGAGCCTAAGGTTTTAAAGTGTCCTAGGATATCTCAGAGCCGTATCTAGTAGAGTCCTTCTTATCGGTGTGTTGTCACCCACATCTATAATTAGGAGGCTACTTGGGAATTTAGGAATAAATACCCTTCTTTGATGTTCTAGATCGTGCGATAGAGCTGATTGTAAGACCGTTCCTCCTCTAACTCGTGCAATGCTCTAATTTTTAGTATATGGCACCTAGAAAGAAAGCAAGAATTGGACAAGGAGCCAATGCCACCCCAGGAGTTGCAGATGATTCTTTATTTGATGATGCGGGTGAGCACCCGAGGGGTGAGAATATTCCCCTGGCTACTACACTGCCTGATTCTACTACTCCTAATCAGACTGCACCAGTTCCTGCACCTACTGAGGGTGTAGCAATTCCTCTATCTGATAGTCCAGTTCCATCTCTAGCCCCAACTTTCGGTCTGGGTGTTTCTGAGGGGGATCTTAGGGGAGCCATATAGATGTTGGTTTAGATAATGGCTTCTCAGGCCCAGAGATCGAATGTTGTGCCTACTTCTTCCAGTTAGTCAGGGGAATCTGCTAGTTCCAGGGTGAACTAGTTTCTTCAGTTAGATCCTCCAGTGTTCATGGGTACTAATCCCGAGGAGGACCCCCAGGACTTCATTGATGAGAAGCACAAGACTCTTCAAGTTATGCGTGCTATTGAGATGGAAGCAGTGGAGTTGGCTTCCTATCGCCTGAAAGAGGTGGCATATTCTCTGTTTGAACTGTGGGAGGAGTCCCGCGAGGAGGGGAGCCCTCCGATGAGGTGGAATGAGTTTGTCAATGCTTTCATTGATCATTACTTGCCTACCGCGACTAAGGAAGCCCGTGCCACTGAGTTTGAGAGCTTACGACAAGGTAGCCTGAGTATGTGGGAGTACCATATGAGATTCGCATGCCTGTCCAAGTATGTTGTATACATGTTGCCCACTATGGAGGAGAGAGTGCTCTGATTTTTGCAGATCCTTAGCCCTTTGGTTATTAATGAGGCCGCTACAACTGCCTTGAATTCTGACATAAACTATGGGAAGATAGTGGCCTTTGCTCAAGCTACAGAGAACCATAAATTGAAGAATAGAATCGAGCGAGAAGGTAGCAGCAAGGCACGGTCCGCGGGAAACTTTGATGGTTCTTTTGGTGGTGGTGGTGGTAGGTCAACATTTAGGGGAGGGTCATCAGGGCCATCCCTGTATTTTGCTCAGTCTTCAGTTAGTGCACCGCCATAAGGGCGCAGTCAGCAGTAGTGGAGTCATTTTAGGCCTGGTCATGGCAACGTGGGATTCTACCAGCAGGGTCGCCCTGGTGGGAGATTCCAGTAGCAGAGGAGGCCCCCATGCCCTAGGTGTGGGAAGGTACACTTAGGAGTCTGCTAAATATACCTACCCATATGCTACGAGTGCGTATTGAGGGGTCACATCCAGAGAGATTACCGTTTGTCCCGCCAGAGTGTGGGCAGGGGTACAACACATCCAACCAGTTCTACAACTACTACATCCACAACACCTCCTCCAGCTCGAGGCACTCCAGCACGCGCAGGGCGTGGAGAAGCTAGGGGTGGTGCACAGAGTTCAGGAGGACTCAGCCGTTTCTATGCTATGAGTGGTCGCCAGAGTGCAGAGGCTTCCCCAGATGTTGTCATATGTATATTGAATGTCCAATCTCATGATGTATATGCTCTTATTGATCCTAGTTCCACTTTGTCCTATATCACTCCTTATGTTACTATGGAATTTGGGATATAACCAAAACAACTTCATGAGCCGTTCTTTGTATCTACTACGGTTGGTGAGTCTATTGTGGCTGCACGGGTTTACAGGGATTGTGTTGTTACAGTGCGTGATCGGGACACCATGGACGATCTCATTGAATTGGGGATGGTTGATTTTGATGTAATCATGGGGATGGACTGGCTTTATTCATGTTTTGCTAAGCTTGATTATCGAACCAAAACCATTAGGTTTGAATTTCTAAATGAGCCAGTTATTGAATGGAAGGGGGATGATTTAGTACCGAAAGGTAGGATCATTTCTTACCTTAAGGCCTCGAAGATGATCAACAAGGGGTGTATTTACCATTTAGTCCGGGTTACGAACACCGACACCGAGGAACCTACACTTGAGTCTGTACTAGTTGTGAATGAATTTTTGGAGGTCTTTCCAGATGAGCTCCCTGGAATCCCGCCAGACATGGAGATTTGTTTTGGGATTGATGTGATGCCAAGCAAACAACCTATATCTATTCGACCCTACTTAATGGCACAAGCAGAATTGAAGGAGCTAAAGGAACAATTGACGGATTTATTAGAGAAGGGTTTCATCCGACCGAGTGTGTTGCCTTGGGGCGCACCCGTCCTCTTTGTAAGAAAGAAGGATGGGTAACTGAGAATATATATCAACTATCGGCAGCTCAACAAGGTTAGGATCAAGAATAAGTACCCACTGCCAAGGATAGATGACATGTTTGACCAATTGCAGGGTGCTAGGTACTTCTCTAAAATTGATTTAAGATCTGGGTATCACCAATTGATGATCAGGGAGTAGGATATTCCAAAAACAACTTTCAAGACCCGGTATGGGCACTTTGAATTCCTAGTAATGTCTTTTGGGCTAACAAATGCCCCAGTAGCTTTCATGGATCTTATGAATCGATTCTTCAAGCCTTTTTTTGACTCCTTTGTGATAGTGTTCATTGACGATATTCTGGTATATTTACGAAGTCAAGAGGACCATGCCGATCATCTCAGGGCGATTCTGCAGACTCTGTATCAGCACCAGTTGTATGCAAAGTTTTCGAAATGTGAATTTTGGCTTGAATCTGTCACATTCTTGGGTCATGTTGTCTCTAGAGAAGGAATTAAGGTCGACCCTCAGAAGATTGCAGCGGTGAAGAATTGGCCTTGACCTAGAATCCCAACAGAGATTCGCAGTTTCTTGGGCTTAGCTGGATATTATAGGAAATTTGTGGAGGGGTTCTCTACCCTTAACTCTCCGTTGACTAAATTGACGCAGAAGGCGGTTAAGTTCCTATGGTCAGATGCTTGTGAAAAGAGCTTCCAGGAGTTGAAATCAAGATTGAATACGACACCGGTGTTGACTCTACCAGAGGGTACATATGGGTTTGTTGTATATTGTGATGTTTCAAGAATCGGAATTGGGTGTGTATTAATGCAACATGGCAATGTGATAGCTTATTCTTCTAGGCAACACAAGAATCATGAAAAGAACTACCCAACACATGACTTAGAGCTTTCGGTGGTGGTATTTGCATTGAAGATTTGGCATCATTATCTATATGGGGTCCATGTGGATATATTCACGGACCATAAGAGCCTCCAATATATTTTCAAACAGAAGGAATTAAATCTGAGGCAGAGAAGATGGCTTGAGTTTTACAAGGATTATGACATCGATATCCTATATCATCCGGTGAAGGCTAATGTTGTGGAAGATGCTCTTAGCCGGAAATCTATGGGTTGTTTGTCACACTTGGAGGCATATCAAAGGCCGTTCGGCCAGGGAGGTTCATCGGTTGGCTAGTTTGGGAGTTCGTCTTACAGATTCTAGAGAAGGAGGGGTGCTTGTGCAAAATAGGGCTAAATCATCGCTTGTTGTGAAAGTCAAGGAGAAGCAATACGATGATCCATTGTTGGTACATAAACATAAGACCACTGCTTTTTCACTTTGTGTGGATTATGGTACACTACGGTACCAAGTTCATTTATGTGTTCCAAATGTAGACGGTGTCCGGGAAAGAATCACGACCGAGGCTCACACTTCTACGTATTCCGTGCACCCAGGCTCTACAAAGATGTATCATGATCTTAAGGAAGCCTACTGATGGAATAATATGAAGAGGAATGTACCAGACTTTGTGGCAAGATGTCCAAATTATCAGCAAGTAAAGGTCGAAACCCAAAGGCTCGGTGGGTTGGCACATAATATAGAAATTCTGATGTGGAAATGGGAGATGATCAATATGGACGTTGTGGTGGGACTGCCTCACACGCCTCGCAAGTTTGACTCAATTTGGGTGATTTTGGACCGACTCATGAAATCAGCACACTTCTTACATGTTAAGGCTACCGACACCGCAATACAGTATGCTTAGTTGTATATCAAGAAAATAGTCAGGTTGCATGGTACTTCAGTTTCTATTATCTAAGATTGAGAGGCACAATTCACGTCTAACTTTTGGAAGAAATTTCAGCAAGGTTTGGGTACTCAAGTGAACCGTAGTACATACTTCCATCCATAGACCGACGGGCAAGCAGAGCGAACCATTCAGATGCTTGAGGATATGTTGTGCGCTTGTGTTCTTGACTTCAAGAGTAGCTAGGATGATCATTTGCCGCTCATAGAATTTACCTACAATAATAGTTATCATGCTATCATTCAGATGGCACCGTTCGAGGATTTATATGGTAGGATATGTAGATCTCCCATCGGGTGGTTCGAGATTGGGGAAGCAGATTTGATAGGACCACACCTCGTGCATCAGGTTGTAGAGAAGGTTAAGATCATTAAGGAACAGTTAAAAACTGCCCAAAGTCGTCAGAAGTCCTATTCGGATGTTCGTCATAGGGATTTGGAGTTCAAAGAGGATGATTGGGTATTCTTGAAGGTTTCCCCCATGAAGGGTATAATGCGATTTGGTAAGAAAGGGAAATTGAGTCCGAGGTATGTCGGACCGTACAAAACTATTCAGTGGGTTGGTTAGGTAGCTTACCGACTTGAGCTACCTCTAGAGATGTCTTTAGTGCACCCGGTGTTCCATGTATCCATGTTGAAGAAGGTGGTTGGAGACCCGACACTCATTGTTTCGGTTGATACTATTGAGGTTAATGAAGAATTGACTTATGAAGAAATTCCAGTTTCCATTCTTGATAGGCAAGTTTGAAAACTGAGAAATAAAGAAATTGCCCCCGTGAAAGTACTATGGCGAAACCAACAAGTTGAAGAGGCCACCTGGGAGACCGAGGAAGATATAAAGAGGAAGTACCCTCATTTGTTTGAATGACTATGTATTTAGGTAGTTGTGTTCTATGAAATTATTAAGAGTTTACCTTCTATGAATTATGTATCACTTGTACAGTTGATATTAGGGGTGTTCCTTTCTAGTAATGTATTGCTTATGAGGCCAAGGTTGGTGTTGTTTTCATGTTATGTTACGTCATTGGGTTATGTATATGTTGTTAATATTGATTTCTAGGATTCTTTGACAGGTGGATAGGCCAGTTATAGAAGCAACTCTGCCGAAATTGCTGGAGATTCAGGGAGTTGGTCAAATTTAGAACTTCTGGTGTGTGAATAGAGAGTTGAGTCACGTTGGGTGTCTATAGATAACTTTAACCCTCATTCGAGGACGAATGATCCTAAGCAGGGGAGGATGTAAGATTCCGTAGAATTAGCTAATGATTTAAGACTTTATAGTGCACCAACGACGATTAGAAATAATATGTTTTTTGAGTACTAAATGAGACCTTTGGGGTGGAGCCACATTATTTTGTCATGAAAAGCATTTCGTAACATATTAAGGAGGTTTGCAAGTGGGAAGAAGTTACTTGGAACGAGTTGGATATATTAAGTGGAAAAGACGTCTAAATTTTTGCACTACACTTGACTTTGAATGGGTATAACTCTCACAATAAAAAGGTAATTTCTATGAATTTTTCCTCTAAAGCGTAGCCCTTTGAGTCTTGTTTCTAGCGCATCAAGCCATTCGTCATTTGGACATTCCTACTAAACGTTATGATCAAATTACCAAAGTGAGACCACCCAGTTATTTTGGCGGACAGTGAAGCAAGGCTCGCTTCGCCAGACCGGGCGCAGATCCTGTCTTCCCTTGTATGCCGTGGACAGCAAAGTGAGGCTCACTTTGCGAGACTGGGCGCTCCCCAGCTTTAGGTCCTTTTAAGTAACTTCGTGGGCTCATTTGCCCCATTTCATTTGGACCAATTTTAGAGCTTTCCTCCACTCTCTCAAGACCTCCAACTCCTCCCATCTTCAAGGTAAGAATTCCCCCTTTATCTTGGTGTGAATCCTATCATTTCCACACTAGAACTAACTCAATCCACCATGAAATCCTTATATTTTCAAGAAATTCCTTCAAGAACCCTAAGGAGGGTTTTGCAAGACTTCTTCCAAAAGGTAATCCTACACCCTTAGACTTACATGCATGGATTTATTATGGGAATATGAGTATGAATTAAGTATTGGAACTCATGGGATGGTTATTGGAAGCCGTAAGTTCCCAATTTAAATACATAACCATTGTAGAGATTGAAAGGTGATTATTTGATGAATTTTGTTGGTTGGATGTGGATGGATGGTCATGCATGTGATGTTGGAAGTTATAAATTGTTTAAGAATGATGGTGGGATAAATTATTGGTAAATGGTGGTAGTTGGATGAACTAATTCTATGGTTAAGAGATGTAGAGATTTATGCCTACTAGGTGTTTGATAAAATGTCTAAATGGCCTAAACTATGGAATTTGTTACTAATATTGGTCCCTTGGATGTTGTTATTGTAGATTGAAATTTCTTAATGTAGTGGAACGTTGTAGTATCATTAAGGGGCGGATTTGAGGTATGTTGGCTAAACTTCTCTCTTAGAATTGAATCCCACGATGTCCTTGTAAGTCCCGAGTTGCTCATTATAACTTGACTATTCCGAGTAAGCTTTGTGTCAAAAGATATATGTTCAATATGTATTCTAAATTCTCTTGTCACATTGTGTTACTATTTGCGAATGTGTTCAAAGTATGGGTTGTGTATCTAAATGTTATGACTTCAAGTCGTGTTTCAAATGAAAGCTATTATGCCAAATTGTGTAGAAATATCAATGTGCTTAAGACTCTTATTTGCTCACATGTGTACTCAAAGTCTTGAATAGAAATGCTTTGTTATTGATGATCTGTGATGATGTTGGAAAGTGAAAGTGGTGAGCATGAAATATGAGATACAGCCAACGTGCCAAGAATGATATTACATTTGGGGCCATTAGTGCCAATGAAATTAAGAGACGTGTAAAAGATGTTGAAATGAGTTGTAAATCCTTTAAATAATAAACACTTTGGGAGTATCGTGAGTCACCGAGGAAGGGTAGGTTGAAATAGCCAAACCCCAAAACTACACGTGCCGGTGTAGGAGTGAATTGTGATTATTCCCCTCATTTGGGATGAGATTGATGTGACCGGATGCTATGCCGCACACATGGTGGTAATTGTGCTTGAGATTGTGATTGAGATAATGATTGAGATTTTGATAGGATTTGTGATTGTGGTTGATGTCTTTGGGTGAGACGGCCTAGCCGATCGGGCCGTGATCGGACTCCGTGCTAAAATCACGATGGTATATCGGTGCTATAGATCTCCCAACCTATAATAATGGAAATTTACTTGAAAAATTATCTTGCTCCTAACTTGATGTTTTAGTATTGATTGAGGCTTCCATTAATTTTATGACTGTTCTTCCTTGTATTGTTACCTGTTCCAGTGAGAGGGTGTTTAGTCATACATACTAGTACTATTCCATATGTGCTAACGTCCCTTTTTTCGGGGGCGCTGCATCTTTAATGGATGCAGGTGGTACTACAACATGTGGCGTTGATCAGTGATAGCGGTACATCCTTTTTCCAGCTGACTTGGTGAGCCCCACTTCATTTCAGGGTCATGTATCTTTTGCCCTATGTGTATTATGTTTTGAGGTATAGCTGAGGCCTTGTTGCCGGCACAATCATAGTACTCTTTTATATCTATTAGAGGCTCCGTAGACATAATATAGGTGGTATGTTGGTGATGGGAAGGTCAAACTAGTAATGTTGTCTTTGTACCACTTCAAACTATGAAAGTGTAAGTATTTTGAAACTTATAAATGATGTAACTAATGATAATGAATTGGTGTTGTTAACCTGATCCTCCTCATTGTCCAATTAATAGATTTCCTCTTTATTCATGAGTGAGATCGGGTAGAAGGTATTGTACATGCTTGCTCGTCCGGGTTATCTCGATTGAGTGCCGGTCGTACTCCCTGAGGTCGGGGCGTGACATTACATTTTTATACACAACCCATACTTTGAACACATTCTTGAAGGATAATGTCATATGATAAGAGCATTCAGAACATATTTTGAACATATATCTTTCGACACAAAGCTTATTCAGAATAGTCAAATTTATAATGAATATCTCGGAATATGAGAAATAAGAACTTGGCCCATCATACTTGAGACTTACAAGAATATCGTAGGATTCAATTCTAAGAGAGAAATTCAGCCAACATACCTCGCTTTGAGCTTCCCTTAAATTACTATAATGTTCCGAAAATTCTAGCAACTTCGATCTATTTAGAGACATAATAAAATTGAACCATAATTAGGAAGATATTCGTGGTTTCAGTTCATTTAAGTATTTTATCATGCACTAGGTGTGCATTATGATTTCAAGGTTCTCCTATGGTGGATTGCTTCATCCCACAATCCAATGTTTACCCATTTGAGCTCAAAAACCTTCCCATAAACCTTGTTGGTACATGCATGCATAGATAACACTCTCATACCCAAGAATCACACTCCCCATTATCCATCTTCTACCCCAAATTCGAAATTGAAGACTAGGGTATGGAACCTTACCTCTTGGATGAATACCTTGTGAGTTTTCCTTGTGAATTCTAAAAGACTTGAGCAATTATTTATGAACAAAATGCTTACAGATTCCTCCTCTCTCTCTAGAATACTTTCCTCTCTCTAAATAGCAGTTGGAACCCTCTAAAATAACCCCAAGGTCGTTTTATAAAAATGGGATCGGGTGAAAATTTTCCAACTTAAGATTATGAAGCTGGGTCTGCGGTCGCAGACTGGACCGCAAAATGAGTATGCGGTCCGCAAAGAGGACCACAAAAATGGTCCCAAAAATTGGGCAGGCCTGGTCAGGTCTGCGACCGTTATGCGGCCCATAAAACAGTTATGCGGTTGCATAACGCACCGTGAAATCTCCCTCTAGCAATCTTTATGCTTGTTATGCGACGGATTATGCGGCCCGCAATATGATTATGCGACCTCGTACTTGACTGCAAAATGATCTTCAAAAATTGGCTTAAGTTCTGTTGCACTCTGCGGCCGATCTGGGTTCCGTGAAGAGGTTTTGCGATCGCATATTAGATTGCAGAAATGCCATATTCTGCAAAATGTTTCCTTCAACTCCCTGATGTACTGTACAACCCAAAAGGTTCGTACCACGACGAGCTTGAATTGCTACAATCCTCAAACACATTAGCCTACATAGGCACCATGAAACCTCGGGTTCTAGTAAACTTTTACGGGGCCTTACAATAATGTTGGCTATGCCGGGGTTACCAAGGTTGGAATGGAGGGGTTCTATTAGTCATACCCCTAGTAGGATGATTTTATTTCTGAATGCTCAGCGAATGGTTAAGAAGCGGTGTTTGGCGTATTTGGATTTTGTTAGGGATGCTAGTTTAAAGACTCCTACTTTTGACTTGATTCTAATAGTGTAGGAGTTTCCAAATGTGTTTCCTGCAGACCTACCGGTCATGCCACTCGATAGGGATATTAGTTTTGGTATTAATTTTGTGTCGGGTACTCAACCCATATCTATTCCCCCATACCGTTTGGCAGTTTAAAGAGTTGGAGAAGCAGTTGTAGGAGTTGTTGAATAAGGGATTCATCAGGCCAAGTGCTTCTCCTTGAAACCGGTGTTGTTTGTGAAGAATAAGGATAGTTCCAGGAATATGTTGTTTTGATTATAGGCAGTTGCATAAGGTCACTATTAAGAACAAGTATCCATTACCTCGTATTGGTGGTTTTTTGATCAACTTCAATGTGCCAAGGTGTTCTAAAATATTGTTTTGAGATCAGGTTATCATTAGTTGAAGATTAGGGCTTCAGATATCCCTAAGATAGTTTTCAGGGCTCGTTATGAGCATTATGAGTTCTGTGTGATGTCTTATGGTTTGACTAATGACCCTACAACTTTCATGCATTTGATGAACAATGTGTTTCAGCATTATTTGGATTCTTTTGCCATTCTATTCATTGATGATATCTTGGTATATTCCCGTAGTAGAGAGGGGCATGAGCATCATTTGAGGATTGTGCTTCAGATTCTAAGGGAGAAGAAGCTGTATGCTAAGTTATCTAACTACGAGTTTTGGTTGGAGTCCGTGATATTCTTGGTCCATGTGGTGTCTAGTGATGGTATCATGATTGATCCAAAGAAGATTGAGGTGGTTCAGGGTTGGCCTAGACCTTCTACAACTATAGAGATCAGGAGTTTCTTGGGTTTGGCAAGCTACTACCGTCACTTTGTAGAAGTATTTTCATCTATTGCAGCACCATTGGCCGCCAAGTTGACTCAGAAAGGTGTTCCATTTGGACAGTCTAATGATTGTGAAGAGAGCTTTCAAAAGCTCAAGACTGCTTTGACTACAACTCCAGTTTTGGTATTGCCCTCAGGATCAGGATGTATACTACATATTGTGATACTTCGCACATCGGCTTTAATTATGTGTTAATGCAGGATAGTAGGGTGATTTCCTATATGTTGTGCCAGTTGAAGCCTTATGAGAAGAATTATCCGATTCATGATTTGGAGTTAGTAGCTATTGTGCATGCGCTCAAGATTTTGAGGCATAACTTTTATGGTTTGTCATGTGAGGTATACACTGATTATCAGAGTCTTCCAAATTTGTTCAAGCAAAAGGATTTGAATTTGGGGTTACAGAGGTGGTTGGAGTTGTTGAAGGATTATGATACTACTATCTTGTATCATCCAGGTAAGGCAAATGCCATAGTAGATGCTTTGAGTAGGAAGGCAGAGAATATGGGGAGTTTGTCAAAGAGACCTTTGGCTATGGATGTTTAGGCTTTGGCTAAGAAATTTGTGAGGTTGGATATTTCTGAGCGTAGTAGAGTTCTTGCTTGTGTTGTTGCACATTCGTCCTTATTTGAGCACATTAAGGTTAAGTAGTATAATGATCCTCAATTTCTTGTCCTTAAGGACACGATGTTGTGAGGTGGTGCTAAGTAGGTGGTCATTAGAGATGGAAGTGAATTCTGACTTCGGGGTCGGATTTATGTTCCTAATGTGGATGGTTTGAGGGAGTTGATTCTTGAGAAGGCTCATAGTTCGCGGTATTCCATCCATCCAGGTGCATAAAGATATATCATGATTTGACGCAGCAATATAATGGCGGAGGATGAAGAAGGACATTATTGGACAGGTTTCATGGTGTTTGAATTGTCAGTAAGTCAAATGTGAGCATCAAAAACTGGGAGGTTTGACTTAGAGATTAGTAATACCGGAGTGAAAATGGGAGCTCATTACTATGGACTTTGTGGTAGGATTACCACATTGAGAAACTTTGATGCTATTTGGGTGATTATGGACAGATTGACTAAGTTTGTACATTTCATTCCATTCATGACTGCTTACACTTTAGAGAAGTTGGCTCAGATCTACATCAGAGAGATTGTCCATTTGCATGGGTGCCTGTTTCTACTATTTTGAATCGAGTACTCAGTTTACATCGCACCTTTGGAGAGCTATTCAGTGAGAATTGGGCACATAGGTAGAGCTTAGCACCACATTTCATCCACAGATGGGTAGGCAGTCCGAGCTGACCAATTAGATCCTTGAGGATATATTGAGAGTGTGTGTTATTGATTATGGAGGCCATTGGGATTAGTTTCTACCATTAACAGAGTTTGCTTACAACAAGAAATACGAGCCCAATATTTAGAACGAGGCCTTATATATGAGGCAGTGTCATTTTTCGGTTGATTGGTTTGAGCCTAGTGAGGGTTGGTTGTTGGGTGCAAATGTGGTTCTTGATGCCTTGGAGAAGGTGAAGTTGATTCATGAGCGGCTTCGTACGTCGCAACCCAAGTAGAAGAGGTATGCTGATAGGAAGGTTCGTGATGTGTCTTTCATGGAGGGTAAAAAGGTTCTTCTTAGAATTTCACTATGAAGGGCGTAATGAGATTTAGAAAGAAGGGAAAGTTGAGTCCTCGTTACGTTGGCCCATTTGAGGGTTTAGAGAGAGTTGGTGAGGTGGCTTGTAGTCTTCCTTTGCCATCCAGCTTGATGGGCGTTCATTTGGTATTTTATTTTTCCATGCTTCAGAAGTATTATGAAGACAAGTCACATGTATAAGATTTCAGTTCAGTATAGTTGGATGAGAATATGGCTTATGAAAAAGATCTAGTGACCATTTTGGATAGGCAGGTTCAGAAGTTGAGGTCGAAAGAGATTGCATCAGTGAAGGTTTAGTGGAGAGGTAAACTGATCTAGGAAGTCATTTGGGAGATCGATCATGATATGCGGATCATATATCCTCATATTTTTGGCATTTCAAGTATGATTTTAAATGATTTCGAGGGCAAACAATTTTATAAGAGGGGGAGCACGTAACGACCATGTCTGTCGTTTTGTGTATTAGATCCCCGTTCTCCTATTTGATGATTCTGGTGTGTTTGTTTGATATTTTATGACTTGCGAGGATGGTTGTTTTAGTTTTAGGAAGGCTTAGGAATGAATTGGAACACTTAGTTCTATTTTTAGGAAGCTTAAGTTTAAGAGTTGACAAAGGATTAATGTTTGAGAAAATGACCTCGGAATTGGGATTTGATGGTTTCAAGAGGTTCGTATGGTGATTTTGGACTTAGGCATATGATTGAATTAGGTTTGCATGTTCCCAGGAGATTTTGACTCTATTTGTTAAACGTTTGCAATTTGAAGAATTAGGGAGTTCTTAAGTTTGATCGATAGTTGACTTTGATGTTATCAGGCTTCGATTGGTGTTTTAGGACTTTGGATAGATTCATTTGGTTGAATAGAACTTGTGTGCGAAGTTTGGTTATTTTTTGGAATGTCTAAGTATGATTCAGACACATTCAGTGCAGTTGATATATTTTAAAGTTAAGATACAGATTTAATCTTTGATTCCAAGTTTTGTTGTTGTTTGTGATGTTTCGAGCCTTGGGACATGTTTGTAGAAAGAATATGGACTTGTTGGAATAATTGGACGGGTCTCGGGGGTTCGGGTGTGATTTGGGGTGGTTTCAGACCAGTGCGATTGATTTTCGCACTGCTGGTTTGTTGGTGTGCTACAGTGCTTCGCGATTGCAGAGCTGAGTCTCATGATCGTGGAGAGGGAAGTTTGGCTGGCGAGTTTTTACACTTCGTGATTGCAAAAGGGGCTATGCGACCACAGAAAAGGATTTTGGCCGGTTGGATTTGTGCATCGTGTTCGCAAGCTGGTGGTCGCGATCGCATAGTTTTGTAGAGATGGTCTTCACGTTCGTGTGGGTGAGTTGGCTGGGTGATTTTGTCCTTTTCATTCGTGAAAGTATTGCTTGCGTTCGCAAAGGTGTGGGGGTTGTTGGCTTTCGCGATCGCATGGCTTCAGTCGCGATCACTTAGAAGGGATTTCAGGCTGCAGATTTTTGTGCTTTGCCATCACGGAGTAGTGTCTCATGATTGAGAAGGGTATAATTAGGTAGAATATATAAGTTGTTAGTTCGGAATTTTTGCCTATTCACACATATTTTGAACCATAGACTTGGAGAGAGGCGAATTTTCAATAAGATTTTCATATAAGGCAAGAGGGTAAGTGATTTCTACTCATTTGTGATTATATTTCAAGAATCTACATGAATTTAACCTCTAAATCAAGCATTTGTGATTATATTTCAAGAATATACAAGGATTTTAACCCCTAAATCAAGGATTTAAAGCCTAGAAATTGGGAGTTCTTGATATGAACTTAAAAGAGTGATTTAGAGGGTTTTTATTACGAAATTGGAACTCGATTTTGAATATAATCATATATTTGGAATCGTGAGGTTATGAATATACTATATCTATGATCAATTTCGGATTCCGGGTCCGAGGCCCGAGATTGAATATAATCAAAGTTGGTTGTTGTTGATTGAAGCTAACTGGGAAGTGGTAAGTCTCTAGTCTATTCTTGTAATAGGGAATTCTCCCCATATGTGAGATATTTGCTACTTGTTGATTGATTCAAGAGCTACGTATATGCGAGGTGACGAGCATATATGCATAGCTAAGTTATGACCATATCTGGCAGAGTTGGCTTATGATATGCCTTGTTTGGACTATGTGAGTTTATTATTCATGTTTTATTGATTGTATGACTATGTTGTGACTCTTAATTGTGATTTAAAAGCATGCTTAAGGTTATGACTTGTTAAATTGGGAATAAAAGATTATTTTACCATGTTTAACTTTCTTATTAAGTCGTAGTCATACACTTATCATATTTTATTCATTATTGGTGGTTACATGGTGGGAATGGGTGAGTGGGTGTACCAGAAGAGATAAGATAAAGAATGAAGTTATTCGGGGCAAAGTGAGAGTGGACCCCGTGGAGGACAAGATGAGGGAGTCACGGTTAAGATGGTTCAGGCATGTTAAGAAGAGGATCATAGATGCTCCTGTTAGGAGGTGTGAGAGGTTGGCCATATCGGGTTTAAGAAGAGGTCATGGTAGGCCGAAGAAGTAATAGGAGAGGTGATTAGGCAGGACATGGCATTACTTAAGCTTACTGAGGACATGACCCTTGATAGGAAGGTGTGGAGGTCGAGTAACAGGTAGAAGGTTAGTATGTAGTTGTAAGTTTCTCCTTTTCGTACCAGTAGACTTAGTAGCACTCATGTACCTTCATACTCTTAGGTCTATGTTACGTCATGTTGTTGAGTTCGCTTCAGTTATAGTCTTTTCGCTGTTGTCACTATTTGGTACTACTTATTCTTTTCTTCCTCTTGTTCTTTTATCTTCCTTTTCTTTCTTTTCTTCCTCTTGTTCTTTTTTCTTCCTTTTCTTTCTTTTCTTCTTCTTCTTCTTCTTCTTCTTCTTCTTCTTCTTCTTCTTCTTCTCCTCCTCCTCCTCCTCCTCCTCCTCCTTCTTCTCCTTCTTCTCCTTCTTCTTCTTCTTCTTCTTCTTCTTCTTCTTCTTCTTCTTCTTCTTCTTCTTCTTCTTCTCCTTCTCCTTCTCTTTCTCCTCCTTCTCCTTCTCCTTCTCCTCCTCTTCCTTCGCCTTCTCTTATTTCTCCTTCTCTTTCTCCTTCTTCTCCTTCTCCTCCTCCTTCTCCTTCTCCTCTTCCTTCTCCTCCTCCTTCTCCTTCTTCTCCTTCCTCTCCTTCTCCTCCTGCTTCTTCTCCTTCTTCTCCTCCTTCATCTCCTCCTTCTTCTCCTCCTCCTTCTTCTTCTTCTTCTTCTTCTTCTTCTTCTTCTTCTTCTTCTTCTTCT
>AWOL01S0017528.1:831-37342 GCA_000715115.1 Nicotiana otophora
CGCGACGCCCATCTCGAAGGTCGAACTCGAGCCAAGACCGAAAGGCCCGACCCAGTAACGAGTTCGAGCCAGTATCGAGCTCATAGACAAGAGCCGTTGCGACCGCACCAAGAGAGAGAATCTTGGCGGGAATCAAGGAAGAGACAAGTCATCATGGGCCTTCCACTATATGTTTTATTTTATTATTTTTTGTAATGACCCTCTTCTATAAAAGGGGAATCCTTGTAAGCTAAAGAGCAGCAACAAAAAAAATCACTTCTCAGACTGAAAGATATCTCTTTGTGTTTGCTTTACTTTATCTCATTCATTCTTATTGCCCACTATTTGCATTCTCATAGTCAAAAATATGCGTATCTCTATTTCTCTACACGATTTATATTGAATTGTATCGCATATCTTTAGAACCATACACAAAATCTAACGTTATCCGATTTTTCCGGTAAACAAATGGTATATATGCAATGCAATTATCTTTTGCCAGCAAGTGTTTTTTCCTACTAAATAAGGTGCCTCCACGTGTAACGTTATTAACTTGATAAAAAGAGCCACCTGGACCAGAGAACGACGCCGTTGAAGCCGTCTTCTTCAAGCAATCCTTAGAAAACAAATACTGTGCAATCGATTCACACTCTCTTCACTTTTCTCTCTGTTCTTCGTAACATAATGCCGTCCGCGAAACCCTTCGCGACAGCCGCAGGCATGCTACGGGCCCGTCTCAGTTCGGGCCTCCGAACAAGAGGAGGACACGGCCCGAACCCGTTCACTACTCCGGGCCATCAAGAACGGCCCAACGGTTACCTCTTCAACCGCCCACCACCTCCCCCTGGTCAGTCCAGGAAATGGGAGGATTGGGAACTCCCTTGCTACGTCACTAGCTTTCTCACTATCGTCATCCTCGGTGTGGGCCTCAACGCCAAGCCCGATCTCACCCTCGAAACTTGGGCCCATCAAGAAGCCCTCAAACGACTCCAGCTTGAATCTGCTGATGCTGAGTGATCTCTCTTGATCTATATCCGTGTTGGTATGATTGTTAAAGCCGGCCCCTTTTTGGGGTTTTCTAAATTAGGTTTTCGAAAGAAGGATGAGAATTCCTCTGTGGATAGTTTTTTTTTTGGTTGATAATGCCGAAAATAAATGTTAACTATATGACTTTGAAAAATTGGGCCTTTACTTGTTTTCATCAGTATACTGCAAAATCTTGACGACCAGTGCAGCAACTATGATGTTTTCTTGCAGGGACAATTGGCATTCTTTTCAATTTACATTTTTTATGGAGTTTGTGTCTCCTTGCTTTTATATTATGTTTAAGATTATGTTTGGGTTGCATCATATTTAGAGGTTATGAGCTTAGTTTAATTGTGCATTGTTGATAAAAACGCATGCTTTTGTGAAATTTGTACGATAGCGGGGAGCTATATTAGTATGCACCTGATCATACATGTGTGGTGTCTAATGATTAGCTTAGGCAAGAAAACTGTGAATATTCATGTGACTCCTATTGGTCAGGGGTGGATGTACGGTATAAGTTACAGGTTCAGCCGAACCGGGTAGCTTTGGCTTAGACCCTGTATATGTTAAGAAATCTACTATAGTCCAAATATTAGATTTCGAACCCAGTAACTCAAATGGTCAGTGGCTTCAGTGGCATCCCGAACCCATAAAGTAAATTCTGGATCCACCTATTAGGGTGTCGCTTTAGAAGCTTTGTCACTTGTTCCCTAGTGTTATGGTTATGAATTCTAGCTACGTATTACTTGAGATGTGATGCTCTTAAGAATTGATTTTTCTTTCTTCACTCTTTTCTCTCGGATGGTTTTAAATAACTTTATTGATGATAGGAAGACTTCTTGTATACAGACGGCATACCAAGAAGTAGAGAACCTGCGAAAACATATGATTCTCTACGAAAGACACCATCTTCGTTATAAAAAGGAATGATCTTGCGTTCTTCACAAGGATTGTTTCTTGAATGCCTGGGCTTAAAGTAGAGTTGCCTGTTTGATGGTTGAGCAGGGGCGTTCAAGCAGTGGGGACCAACGCACAAAGGGTAAGCTATGTGCCTCTGATTTTGCTTGCTCTTAAATTAGTTTTCATATATGGAGAAGGTCTAGGCAAAGAGTTGGAACTCCTGTATGATGTTGCAAGGGCTGCTTTTATGTCATTATTAGAGTTAATTGACCCTAAGAGGCTTGAACTTTCAAGTACTTGTGGTTTTGAAGAGGCTTGAGAATGGCCATGTTGGCTAGGATGTCCATGTTTGGTTGAAGTTCTTCTAAGATAGAAGATGCGCTAAGGCTTCAGCTGACACGATTGTTGGATGAAAAGGTCGAATGAAATGCGGTGCTTAGTCTCATTACATGCACTATTTGCTCACTATACTTACGTTACGTGCATCCATCCCAATTAAGGTGAAGCTTTTCATGTCTACCTTGGTTGAAATTCTCCAAAATATTGATTATGGTAAACCATAAGTTGCAATAAGCATCTCATCCCTAATTTGGCTCATTTTTGAGATATGTTTTTATCATTTCATACAAGTAGTTTGTGTTTAATTAGTTAAGTAGTTATACTTTCCAGCAGCGTTGTTAAGGGCTCCCTTAAGACACACTTAAGCTATGATGGTAAGTTGCATCCTAGATTATGCACTTCACCTCAGTTAGGTTGTGCTTTAATGCAGACACCAAATGTGCTTCATGCCCATGAGCTCCCTCCTGAAGAGGTAGGTACTAAACAATAAATATAGTGGTCAAAGCAATTAAATTATTGTTAAGTATAATATGAGTGAATATGTTAGTAAATAGGAAGGGGATACTAGGAATTTAGTAAAAAAGGGCAGTTATTAAATCTGATAGAAACGTAGAACTGCATTTTGCAAATCAAAAATAGTTCTTAAACTTGATTTACATGGTGTTTTTTTTTTCTTTATTTGCACTTTTCTTCACGAAATCTCATGTTTTATAGTTTTAGTATTCTAGTGCTTAAAACCATAGCAGACTTTATCGCTTTTTACGAGGTCTTGTTTGTTAAGAATGTATTGACTGCCATTGAATAGCTTTTGCTCTATGTTTTTACATTGTTTATTAAGGCAGATGGTGAAATTTTCATCTCCTGGAACTTCCATTCATGATAGCTAAGATCATCCTATTTCTTAAAACTCTTCCTAATCTTTTTTTTTATTTTGCTTCAATATAATTGAATTGATCTAAAATAAGATAACTTAATATGGTGCTTTTAATTAAATGTGGTGTTCTTTCTTGTTTTTAGGAGACTGCAATTTTGAATTAAAATCTCTTGATATGGTTGAAATTGTATTAGCTGGATCAATGCAATGAGCTAGCTTAACAGATTGTAGTGTTGAGGGTGGAGAAAAGTGCATGTTTTGAATTAACAGTGGAATGTTTTGCTGCATTTTGTGTTCATTCTCTGAACATTTTCTTTTGGCTAGATAGACTGAGTCTCATTGTTGAAGTTGTGTGATTATGTTACATGGACATCCACTGTTAGCAACTTAAAGATCTTTGCTATGAAGGAACTCTTTCCTGTATGAAGTACATTTTTATTTGGATTGAGGTGATTCATTTTTGGGTAAGCAATATGTCATCTTGGATCAATTTTGAGGACTAATTTATGAACTACGACTGTAATAAACTGTGTAAAGCTTTTGTGGCTTGAATAGTTAAACTTGGATTTTGTTGTTGTTTCTTAACAGAAAGGATATGTCTGATTCAGTAGATAGAATATTTGGTTTAACCTGTAGTGGCTGTATCATCCAAGCATATTGTCGTTTGTGCTACTGCTACTTGTAAAATTGTTAACTATTCATAGCTTGGCCTCCCCAGACCCCACTTATGGGACTACATTCGGTATGTTTTTGTATTCATAGCTTGGCCTAGGCAAGAAAAACAGATGCATTTAAGGGGATGTCATGTGAGAGAAACACATATTTACCTATCATTAGCTTGGAACATAAACCTGAGCAAGACTAAGATCTTGCTTTTGGAGCAAATTGTTTTGGCTTATTCTGAATAGTTATTAAATAAAGGACATCAAACATGCACTTGTATAGTTTTATGAATATAGATACATATAATGATAGAGCATGAAATGCCGAGATCGAGAAGTTAGGAGGTTGGGCTTAGTGATAAACAGGTTACTGCATTACATAAAAGCTCAGATCATGGACCTGCACTGTGGGAAGAGATGGCATCCTTGCCTTTTTTGTGTTCGTTCTGCAACTGTGGTGTAGATGCATAACAAATTTGTGCTTTAGCCAAACATATGGTTTGTTACTGTGTCAATGTTCTTATTTTGAACTCGATGGCTCTTTGCAGTATTCTTGTGAGAACGATGTGTAAAGTTTGGTTGTTATAATTGAGCGATTGAGTTCATAGCCTAACTTCTTGCTTGGGATAAACATGGACTAAACTGCTGGATGGACGAGTGTAGTCATATGCTTGTCTGACTAGTATCTAGGATGAGACTCACTCACTTATCCAGTGGTTTTGTCCACATTAAAATTCGGCAGCGTATTCCAGTGAATAATGATACTTCCTTTGCATTTAGTGTGTTCCTCATTTGAAGAGTTGCAAGGAAGTAGGCAATGTGCTAAAGACTTGCCTAGTTTGGTGTTTATTAGAGTGTTCACTGAGCCAATGTCTCTCAATCCATGCTGATAAACCTGAGATCCAGAAACATTGTTTGTTCCATGAGCTCTAGTTTCTTGAGGAGGAAATGTGTAGTATTATGCAGTCTTCCACTTTCGGATTGAAGGAAATAATTTTTTTGTGAAAACTCTATAGCAACTTATTTGGTATGAATTGATAACTCTTCCAGAAATTCTTGGAGCAGCCCTCCTGCCACTCACTTGTGTTGGCTTGCGCTGTATTATGTGTACCCATAGCCGGTGATGATGTAATTGTAGGTTTGATCATCTGATAGGGCATGATGAGAAGGTGGAAATAGTTTAAAAATATACATAAGGTGTTGTAAAACTGTAAATATTACTTCCCAGGTAGAATTTTTTGCTGAGGCTATTTTGGTGGTTCTCTCAGCAGCAATTCTTATTTGCTTAATTGTTCCTTGCATTTGGTATCGTCTCATTTGGCATTTTAGGGCTAGTTAAGGGAATTCTATTTACAAGTATACTAAGAACGGCCCAGCATGCTTGCAAGGCCATGTCAATATCTTTGATCTGACGCTTCCTTCACGCGAAAAGAGGCCTCATGTAGAGCTTGGGCCACGGTTTTCATGCCCACTATTTTTATATGAGTTAATATCCTAAAACCTCCTTAAACTATTATGTTTTTGTCAGTTTCCTATTTAAACTATTTGGTATCCCCAAAATCTCCCTGAACTATACTGTCCTTCATATCTAAATTCCCTCGCTACTTACCTTGCATAACTTGTATACACACTCGCTTGGGAGCGTGTGACGGCTGAAAAAATCCATCAAAAAGGCCCATCTGACAGAATATAATGGCTAATTAGCTTAATCCCTTTTCAACTTTTTAAATATTTTTTTTATTTCCTTTATATTCATCATTCTTCCTTATTTTTCACCTTTCTTTTTTATTTTTTCACATTCTCCTTCGTATTTTTTACCTTTTTTCTTCAGTTTTCCGTATGGGTTTCTGCCGAAAAATTTCTCTCTTGTTTCCTCCAAAATAATTTATTTTCTTTCTTTTTTAGTCTTCTTTCATGTCTTTGATACATTATTGAAAGAACACCCATTTAAATCTTCTTATTAAACCAACACCTTGTTGTAGAGAATAAGTTGAATCTTTTAAACCTTGTTTGTGTAATTTATAGTAAGAGAATGTAGTTGTTCGATTAGTTTCTTATTTGCAATTTTTTTTTTTGTGTAATCTTGTTTATGTAATATAAGATGATTTTTCATAAATACAATATTATATGCCTTTATTTTTTTATTTTTTATTTTGATGCAAAAAGAATGTAAATAAGGAATTACTCAATTGGAATCTAGTATAAAGAACAACCATAGTTAAACCTAAAATTAACCAATTACATTAGATACTATTTTGGTCAAATTAAACTCTTAGAATTAATCAGTCATCCATGATGTCATCATGAGTAAACTACATAAAAAAAAAATTAGTACAAACTATAAGTTAATATAGTTAGACAGACGCACATCTGAGAATTCAACATATGATTTTAATATATAGGGGAATATAGTTCAGGGGGTTTTGGGGGCACTAGATAGTTTAAGTAGGTAACTGACAAACAAGTTATAATTTATGGGATTTTTAGGCTGGGCTAAATAGCCATGTGTGGTGCCACATGGCACGTTTTCTAGATAATTTGGAGCGTGTACTAGAAGCACCTCAAAGAATGCAGTGAGGGGGTTTTAGTATGAAGGGAAATATAGTTCAGAGGGGGTTTGGGGACACCAAATAGTTTAAGTAGGAAACTAATAAAAATATGATAGTTTAGGAGGATTTTAGGATAATAACTCTTTTTATATTATAACAGTCATTGTGTGGTGTACTTAAATTATTTTATCGGGCTATTGAGTAACTCTATTAAGACTCAGATGAATCACTTTTTCCTATGTTAGGATTAAATTTTACAGTCTTTTACTTCCACAGCTATGCTTAACGGACCAAACATGATGTACTGCTTTTAGTAAGCATGTTGACATGTGCATTACCAATCTCTAGATTAGCTGCTTGCAGAAGCCATAATAATAACTGCAGTATTTTCTACTTTATCATAACTGTCTTTTACATAGTGTGATTTATGCGATGCTAGGTTTAGTTCTTCAATACGTCAAAGATTTATTATATGGTTCTTAACCAAGTTGAAGTCCATTATATGGATCTTCACAATCTTTTATTGCAGCGTTTAAGCTCATTTCAATTTAATATTATGCAATTAAAAAGAAAAAGTCAAAAAGCAATAGAAGATTTCTATAAATCTCTAGAGTATAAATTTCTGATAAAACAAACACTCTTAGAAAACGTACTAGAAAATGAAATCCTACAATACGTGGCACTACTAGAAAATTATAATTTCCTATATTCATTATGTAATTCTTCTTTTTTTCTTCACAATTTCAGGCTTCGAAAGAATCGGAACATTTCTCCATGTCAATGATCTCAAATGTACGATTATTGGACTAAAATCGAATGAAAATAATATTGTCTAGCCGCTTTCAAAATAATAGACGAAAAAAAATAATATTCTCTTATATTAGAAGGCACAGTTGAGCTCTTTAAGTTGTATGTGTCATCGAACATACCTGTCTGGCCCATAATCCAATATATATAGCCTAGCCACGGGTTAAAAGCGATCTTTATCCGTTTTTTCTTTATTATTACAGTAACATCTCACCCACTTAGGTGTTCTCTGCAATTTTGGCCACTTCATTTGCTTGCTGCTTTCACGATGGAGCATATAATAAGAGAAGTAATAATAGTTAAGTGTTTGCTAAAAAGATTGAGGCACACGTCTGACCAAGTGGTGACCATGTGATGGTTTCTTAATCCTTACTTGTGTTTTGCGATCAGTCGGCGTATCTTTGTAGTTTGCCCTATTTCTTTAGACATATCTGCCTGTCCAATATTATATATATTGTTTGGTCTCATAATTTTATACCATTAGTGTATACAAATTAAACTTTTTCCCTATATGTAATTGTATTCTCAAATTTATTGTCTGGTCTGATAATTTTATACTGTTAGTAATATAAGTGACCATCGTGTGCTTGGATAATCTTTAAGAAATTGTTTTATATTATTTTAAATCAACAATTTATTTTTAACAAACTTTTTTTCTGGGGGTTGAGAATGGAAATTGTTTTCTTGGACTTCTCATGTTATGACTTTTGGAAGCCAAAATCTATTTTTTAAGCTAAATTATTTGTTTTCTCATGTTATTTAATTCTATTGGGGTTAGTGGTGGAAGTTTCGTTAAAGACCTGACCTTATGGATTAGTCAGATCCGAGAATCAGACATGAAATATGGTTCAGATTTGTTAAATCGAAAAACATATCACAGATGCTGTCGGTGAAATAATAAAGACAAGCAAGCAAATGGCTTTATTGAAATTTGGATTAGTGTATTAATTATTCGTTAATCATGGGATTGAACTGCTCAAGAGTTAGCCAAAGCAATTATTAATGCCGCACTATTTTTAGACAGCCAAAATCCTGCTTTGAGAGCTTTTTACTACATTAGGTCCTCTAATTTGGATATAAATATAAATTTGACTCCACGTAATTTTGAATTATTTAGTAGAATGTGATAAGGGATTCAATTTTCAATAAGATTTAGGGCCATGACTATTACACTCTCAGTGTTTGGATGGAGGGTGAATAATATTATTTTGAAAAATAAATATTCATAAAGAATGAAAATAGTGTCAGCAAATTTTAATGAATATTTTGAATATTAAAGATTGATACTAATGAGTATTAGTTAGAATAGTGCTATGAAGTTAAAATTAAAATATATTTGAAGAAGACAGGAGTTATTTTCTCTCACTCGATGAAATTTTTCTACCAATGAAACATAAATATTAACTGAATCATCAAATGATATTTTTCGTTATACCAAACACTCTAATTTATTAATTTGGCCCATTTTGACGGGCCAACTTTCATCCAAATACAATAGAACTTCTCTAAATTAATACTCGATAAATTAATAAACTCTCTAAGATAATATTTTTCTCCGGTCCTGACTTGGTCAGTGAAAAAAATACCATTTTTGATAAGATAATAAGATAATATATTTTCGGAAGACCCCTATATAAATATATGGTCCATTAATATTATAAATTAATAATTCTTTAAAATTACAAAAATATCTAAGACAATTTAGTGAAATATGATTCTAATATTTTTTTTATTTTTTCTTAAAATTTAAATCTAGTTGAAGCTCATCTCTAACTTTTCTTATTGCATCAAAAGTTCTCATACATTGAATATTTTTAGTAAAAATACAATGAATAATATTTGATTATTAAAAAATAATGAACATTACAATGATTTATTAATTATAATGAATAAACAATAAACATTACAATGAATCATTTAATAATAAAAAATATTACAATGAAGCATACATCATACATTGTACTTTATGTATAATTAATTTATTTTTTATATTAATTCAATAAATATGATACATAAATTAGTAAGATACAATGATTTTGATGTTCATTGAATCTCGAAAATACTATTTAAATTAATAAATATTAATTTATCTATTAAATAATACCTCTATAAAATAATAATAAAATTTTATGGGCCCGACAATATTTATTTAGAGAGACTCTACTGTACACCAATTTGCCATCTTTAAGTTGAACTATTAGGTCAAATAATGGGATCCTGGAAAATGAAGTATACTATTTATTACATAATTCATTTCTTTTGGAGGTGATTATTTAATTGACTACTATTCAATTTCACAAGAGAGACAAGCAATTCTTTGTGCAGTACCACTCGTAATATTAAACAGGTGACTAAAACTTCAAAAATAAGAGCCGTGGAGATGCTCTTAATTTAACTCGTAAATCTTTTCATAATATTTTCCCAAGTAAATCTTTTTTGATATTTAGCTGGAGAGTAAACATTAATTTTTAAAGATTTTCCGGGTTGTGTTTTAATGAAATTTTTAAATACTAAAAATTGATAATAATGAGTATTGATTAGTTATATGAAGTTAACTAGAGTATGATCCGATGGTGGAAAAAGAAAATGGTTTTAAGGCTTAATAGTGTTGATGGAAGGAAAAATCTCCAGTTGGGATGGTGTCGTCATTCCTATGTGATTTGGGGTGACGTGGGATCACCCGCAAGTATATGTATGTTGAGTTCATTCAGTGATTGATGACTTCATAATGGTTCTTGGCATGTTCGAGCACGAACGTTTGTTTAAGAGGGGGATTATGTAACGACCCGACCGGTCATTTTGAGAATTAGCATCCCGTTTGGTGGTTTAAGGTCTCGAGCAACTTTGTATTATGTATTATGACTTGCGTGGGTGGTCGAGTTCGGATTTCAGATGATTCAGGATGGCTTTGGAAGAGGAATTCTTGCTTTAGAAGCTTAAGTCAAAAGAGTTGACCGGAGTTTTGACTTTTATGTAGACGACTCTGAAATATTGTTTTGATGATTCCAATAGCTTTGTATGATTATTTTGGACTTAGGCATGTGTCCGGATTTGGACTTGGAGGTCTGTAGTTTAATTTGATGCATTTCGGCGAAAATTGAAAAGTTGAAGGTTTGGAAGTCGAGAGGTTTGACCGGGAGTTTACTTTGTTGATATCGGGTTCGGATTTTGATTTCGGGAGTTGGTATAGCCCTGTTGTGTCATTTGAAAATTCCATGCAAAATTCATTCCGGTTTGGTTTGATATGTTTCGGTGCGAGTTGTAGAAGTTGAAAGTTCATAAGTTCATTAAGTTTGATTTGAGGTGTGATTCATAGTTTTGATGTTGTTTGATATGATTTAAAGCCTCGAGCAGGTCCGCGTTATGTTATGGAACTTGTTGGTATATTTCGACGGGGTTCCGAGGGCCTCAGGTATGTTTCGGTTAGGCTACTGGCCATTTCGTCCTATTTTGAAAGGTTGTTTGCTAGTGTCTGATGTTCATCTCTGCGATCGCAAAGGGTCGATCGCGATCGCGATCGCGAAGGCTGTTTGGCAACTGGTCCTATTTCTTTCTTCGCATTTGCATGGTATTATCCGCGATCACGTAAGTGTAGGTTCTTCTCCATCGCGTTCGCATTTATTGTTTCGCGATCGTGTAGTGGCCGATCATACTACTAAGTCCAGGTTTAGTGTTCTTCGCGTTAGCGTCATATGGTTCATGATCGCATAAGCGGAGGTCGCTGTGAACCGCGTTCGCGTTTCTTCTTCTGCCTTCGCGTAGTACTTGTTTTGTGGGGCAATGTCATTTCTTCTTCGCGATCACATGAATTCTTTCACGATCGTGTAGTTGGGCAGTCATTGTTTCTTCTTCGCGATCGCATGTGTATTTCCGCGATCGCAATGTGCAAATACCTGGGAAGCAGATATTAATTCTCAAATCGGGGGTTTTGTTCCATTTATCATCTTTTGAGCTAGATACCTCGGATTTGAGCGATATTTGAGGGGTTCTTCGCATGTTGTATTGGGGTAGGTGTTCTTCACCCGAAATTGATTATATTTCATGGTTTCATCTTTATTTTTATCATTAAATTAGTGGTTTGAGTTGGGAAAAAATGGAAATTTCGTGAAAACTTTCAAAAATGTAAAATGATGATTTGGAGGACGAATTGATATCAAAATTGGATAATTTTGGTATGGTTGGACTCGTATTGGAACGGGTGTTCGAATTTTGTGAATTTTATCGGGTTCCGAGGTGCGGGCCCGGGGTTGACTCTTTAGGTTGACTTTTTAGTTTTTATTAAAGATTGAAGCTTTATTATCCGAATTTGTTTCTTATGATTTTTATTCATGAGACACAGTTATTTTGGCTAGATTTGAGCCGTCTGGAGGTTGTTTCACATGAGAATGTCATTTTAAAGTATCAGTCTAGCTTCTTTGAGGAAAGTATCTTGCCTAACGTTTTGTGAGAGAACTACCCCTTAGGGTTTGAGTTTTGTGCTAATTGTGTCATGTGAAGGCCGTGTACGCGAGGTGACGAGTACGTACTAAGGCTTATTTATGGGAATTTGATTGTTTTAGGCTATTAGATTCTTATGTCCATCAAAAATGAAGTTGTCTTATCATGTTAAATCTCCTACCTACTAAATACACCCTTATGTGCTTTATTTGAAGTTGATCGATTCATGTTCTACCCTTGTTGCCAAAAAACTCATATGTGTCTTAATTGAAGTTATCGCCTCTTTTATTGCCATGCTGTCTTTTCCGTAATATCTTAACTTTAATTGAAGTTATTGATGTCTTTTCTGTAATTGCTTATCCTTAATTGAAGTTATAGTTATTATCTCTCCCGTAATCGCTTAACCTTAATTGAAGTTTTGTTATCCCTTTCATTGTTGACTTATCTTTATTTGGAATCATTGACTTAGGCTATCTCTCTTATCGTCGAGTTGTGCTTATGTGAAATCGTTATGATACATTATCTCTTCCCATGTTGAGCTATTCTTGTTGAAACTATTATTCCCTGTTGTGTCTTTCATTGTGAGCTCGTTCTTCTATTTCTTTGTATTCTATAGTTCTTGTGTTGATTTACTTGTCATATTCTCGTGTTATTATTGTTGTTGTTGTTGTTGTTATTGTTGCACTCAGTGTTGTTGAGTCGTGGGCTATGCGTGGTTGTGGTATTGAAATTATTTTGAGGAAACATTGTGGCATATGGGCACATGCGGTGAAAGACCTTATTTTGAGTTGTTATGTTTTGGCACACATGGTATTGTTGAGAGGATTATCGGGGTATTCGCACGTGAGTTGTCCGTGCTTTTTTTACTATTAATATTTGCACATACAGCGTGACAAGCCGGGCTATATATATATGTAAATTTGCGCATGTGGCAAGAGAATGTGAGAATATTATTATGCGCGTGTGGAGAGAAAAGACGGGCATTTACTTTATTGTTGCGCACGTGGTGAGACAAGGTGGGCTATGTCGGGGATGATTTGTGATGACTTGTGATGGCCTGGGGGTATTGTTATTGATGATATTTGTGTAGTGGTTTATCTACCTGGTGTGAGTTATGCATTTTATATCTTGTTGTGTTGTTTACTATGTGCCATTTATTGTCTCTATTCTTACATGTTGACTCGAGTTGTGATAGAATACTTGCACAAGCATACACGTAATTAATCACTCATATCGATTTGAGAAAATGAACCCTAATGTCTATTGACCATTTACATATATTCTCGTATACTTGCCTTCTGTGTGAAAGTTATTCTTATGGCACATGAGTTGTCTGTGCGATCATGTTCATTATTATTGTTGGCACGTGAGTTGTCCGTGCGGATATGAGATATTATCACTCCCTTGGCATATGAGTCGTCCGTGCGGTTATGAATTATAATGTGGGCACATAATTGGGGTTCATGAGATGGGACTCGTGAAATGTGACTATGAGGTGAAGTACCTCGGGAAAGTCCTTGAACAAATCTTGTGAGAAAGTGGTTACTCTTATTGAGTGTTACTTGGCTTTCCTTACTTGGTTTCATCGGACTTAAACTGTATTCATCTTACTCCACGGCATTATTACCTGTTGTGTCTCGTTGCTAATTACTTCTTTTAGTTTCCTATTACCAACATTGTTTCATTAATGTTATCATGCTTAGCTTTATATTGATATTGTTCCTTGTTAGTTTCACGTTCATACTTGTACAGGTTATTAAGCCTAGTAGGTGTCTTGACTGTCCCTTGTCACTACTCCACCGAGGTTACACTTGATACTTACTGGGTACCGCCGTGGTGTATTCATTCTACGCTTCCTGCACAGTTTTGTACAGATCGAGGTACTTCGGAGTTGTTGATCATTAGCTAGCTGATCGAGCATTGCTGTAGAGACTCAAGGTATACCTACTGTCGCGTTCGAAGGCCTCAGAGTCACCTTCTAAAATTTTACTTTGTACTATTTATTCCTATTCCAGAACAGTTATATTTAGCGATTTTCTGGTAAACTCAGCAGAGCTTATGATTTGTACTACCGGTTTTGGGATTGTAAGCTTTGTATAGAAATTTCTATTTCATATTTAACAGTTGTTCGTTGAATTTTGCTATTAATTCAGTAAGTGTTAGGCTTACCTAGTCTTAGAGACTAGGTGCCGTCACGACATCCTACGGAGAGAAATTAGGGTCGTGACAATTTGAAAATCAAGAGGATTACATCCTCACTGCACCATCTGAGCGCTAATGGACAGGCAGAGTCAACCAATAAGAGGATTATCCAAAACCTCAAAAAGAGATTAGAAGCTGCTAAAGGCTATGGGCTTGACCGGCCTAACCCATCCCAACCCGTGATTTAACATGGTTGGGCTAAGATTTTTAGAACCCATTTAAAAATGAGGCTTTTAAGCCCGGCCCAAGTAAGTCTGTAGCCCATGAGGCTTGATCGAGGCTGGGTTGGGTCGGCCCGTGGGCTTAATAATATATTTAATTAAAAAATTTAAAAAATTTAAAAAAATTAAGGAACTAAAAATAACAAGCAGAGTAGTCCAATATCAAGTTAGTAATATTTTTTATGTGAATATATATATTTTTTATTTTTAAAATTTTAGTTGATTCTTAATGTTTAGCTAATTAACATTGCATATAATTATAGATTTAGATGAAGATGAAGATGACATATTTGTTTCACAAGAGGATTCAAATATGCTTGATGAAGATGATTTATTGGTATATGCCACGAGCACCTTGAAAATATTTTTGAGTATTGACTTTTAATGAATGAAATATTATCTTCTTTTTTTTTTGTATTTTATAGTAATCTATTGGAACGATATTAAAAATTATTAAGTTTTGCAGAATTTTTCTATCCAACAAGTATGTTTTTTGGCTTGTAAATGTATTTATTTTGCATTTTTGGTTAAAAATTTAAATTTTACAATAAAAAATAATTTCTAAAAACAGTAGGCTAGCCCGTGACCCATGCAGGGCTGGGCTGGACTAACCATTTTAAGGTCCATCAAAATAGTGGACCGATCCAGCCCAACCCGTCAAATGCCAAAACCTGTGTGGGTGGACTAGACTGGCCTGGGCCGCCCATATTGATAACTCTAAAGTTAACGATTGAGATACGTGTATTATTTGGTTTGAATATTTCTTCTTTGAAAAATATTTGTTCTCATACAACCAAATATCAAATTAATTTAGTATGTGTTTGATTATAAAATTGGTTGAAGTTTGAAAAAAGAGAGTTTTTAAAGTTGTGTCGAAAAATAATTTTTGGAAGAAGGCCTAAACTAATTTTTGAAACTATTAAATTCTTTCACAATATTTTTCAAAAACTGATCAAGTTCATGTATAGGGTAAAGTCGGTTCATATTAAATACTCGAATAATATAACGATGCGTGGAATTAGAGACAGACGGAAAATGAAGCAAGTGGAAACCAAGACCGGGGATAGGCGAATATTTGCTACCCGGCGATATTCAATGAAGGATATTCCTCATTATTAAATACACAATTCGTTATAGAGAATTTTGCCATTTATAGTCTGCCCTTATACATTTATCAATGGCCCCTATAATTATCATTTAAGAGGGGCTTTATCTTAGGATCTTGTTTTCTAGGTGTAGCTATAAATAGTGACTTTAACAACAATTATAAGACACAAAAATCTGACAAACTGATGCTACACATTATTCTAAGCTCAATGATACTTTATTTTTTGTCTATCAATATTCTTATTGCTATCTTCGGAAGCCTTGCTCCCCGAACCAAGTTGTTTGTTGTCTTACCTCGATTTCAACGCTAAGTCTTACATTTTATTTAATTTATTTATCATTTTGGGATTGAATTGATTCGCTTGTCTATAAACTACATTATAAATTCAACTCTACTGTTTTACAGGTAAACAGTTTGGAGCCCACCGTGGGGCTTGGACAATTGCATAATTAAGTTGATCCTTGCATTTATTACTAATATGTTCGATTTCTTGTTTCTTAGCAAAAATCGTAAAAGATGGCAGATAACGATGTCAACATCGCACACAACGTCGAGGCACAAGGAAATCCGCCTCAACATGGAGATTCGATCAGTGGTACTCACATCCAGGAGGGCGTAGCCACGCCGGTCCATGGAAGGCAATATCCATGACATGTACGTGAGACGACTTCTAATGATGCCGAAAACGAGCATGTTGCGGAAACGGTAAGGATTTTGAGAGAATAACAAAAGTCCATCATGGGCCATCTCTCACGAAAAGAGCAGGCCATGGCGGAATGATGCAAACGTTGTCCGGTGCTTCCAACAACGCAAATGGAAGAGGTCTAGTTCCTCTTGGTGCTCTCGCAAATCAAACAACGCAAAGGGTTTACAATAACACCTCGAAGGGTGAGGTCGGCTTCTATGGGGCCGGGGGGAACGACAGTGGATCTAGTAACAACAACGAGAATGATCATTTTAAAATCGAGCTCATGCAGTTTATGAGGAAAATAATCGCCTGAATAGATCAAATTCCGAGCGCACCGCTCGTGTTGAAAGGACCAGACATAAAGAAACACACCCAACTGTCGTTCTAACCGAGTGCGGCACAAGAGTTAATCCTAAAACGGTTCAAAATGCCAGATGTACCAAAATATAATGAGACTTTGGATACTCAGGATCACATCACCACCTACACAATGGCGGTAAAGGGAAACGACTTAGATCCACACGAGATTGAGTCAGTCCTATTGAAGAAGTTGGGGGAAACCCTCACGAAGTGGGCCCTGGAATGGTATTCACTTTTACCCGAACACCCAATAGATTCCTTTGAGCTGTTCGCAGATTCTTTCATCAAGGCCCATGCCCGAAAGGCCGACATATTCAGAATTGTGCAAGGAGAGTCTGAATTGCTGCGAGAGTTCGTGACCAGGTTTCAGAAGGAAAAGATGCTTCTACCGGTCGTGCAAGATGAATGGGCAGCTGAGGCATTTACTAAGGAGCTGAACCTGAGGAGTTCTAACTCTTCCTGAAAACTGAAAGAAAGCCTGCTCGAGTATCAGGCAACTACATGGGCAGATGTCCACAACCGCTATGAATCAAAGATAAGAATAGAGGACGACTAACTTGGTTTCATGGCATCAACCAAGGGTCGAGATCGAGAAAAGAACAAGGAGAATGGGCAGCTGAGGCATTTACTAAGGGGCTGAACCCGAGGAGTTCCAACGCTTCCTGAAAACTGAAAGAAAGCCTGCTCGAGTTTCAGGAAACTACATGGGCAGATGTCCACAACCGCTATGAATCAAAGATAAGAATAGAAGACGACTAACTCAGTTTCCTGGCATCAACCAAGGGTCGGGATCGAGAAAAAAATAAAGAGAAGTCGAAGGATGATTTCGACATAGATCGACGATATTCTAACGGTCGGTTTTTGCCCTACGAAAGGGCCGAAGGAAGTGGTAGAGGTTTCTAGTCGACAGACAGGTTCACTACCGATAGGAGAGTTGACCGCAACTAGAATAACAGATCAATGCAGGACAAAGAGATATCAGGCTCCTGGGATTCCGCCTACCCCAGACTGCCCGAGTATAATTTCAATTTCAGCGTGGAGCTGGTATCATCAATGAGGAACATTAAGGAAGCATGGTTCCCGAGGCCTATGAGATCCGATCCCAGTCAGAGGGATCCTAATATATGGTGTGCGTATCATGAGACTAACGGTCACCGGACTACGGACTGCCGACATCTGCGTGAGGAGGTGGCGACATTGCTAAAAAATAGATATCTCAGTGAATTCTTAAGTGACCGAGCTAAAAATAACTACGGCCGCAACCAGGATAGCACAGAACCCCCAAAGATATGAGAAGATCCTCCTCGACTAATGATCAACATGATTTTCGGGGGCAACGAGATTAATGATATAACCTTTTCAGCAGCAAAAAAGATAAAGGTATCAGTGACTCATAGCAAAGACTCCGAAAAGTTGCCGAGGACGATATCACCTTCACAAAAGATGACGATGGATTCCTACTACCGCACAACGATGCCCTGGTAATTTATCTTAATATTTTAGATTTTAAAATTAAAATTATTTTGGTGGACCCAGGAAGTTTAGCCAATATCATTCAATAGAGAATGCTGGAACAAGCCAAGCTAACCGGAAGCATCATTCCAGCCACAAAGCTCCTCGCCGGGTTCAGCTCAGCAAGTGTGACAACCCGATGGGAGATCCTGCTGCCCACAAACACTGACGGATTCATGAAGACTACCTTATTTGAAGTAGTAGAGGGCGACATGGGCTACAACATTATTCTTGGCAGACCATGGCTACACGAGATGAAGGTTGTGTCATCAACATACCATCAACTTCTGAAATTCCCAACTCCAGAGGGAATTAAACAAATAAGAGGAGATCAACCGACGGCAAGAGAGATGAACGTATTAATGATTGAATATTAAAGATTGAAAAAAGTGTCAGCAAACTTTAATGATTTTTTTGAATATTAAAGATTGATACTAATGACAGTAATGAGTATTAGTTAGAATAGTGCTATGAAGTTAAAGATTATAATATATTTGAAGAAGACAGGAGTTATTTTCTCTCACTCGATGAAATTTTTCTAACAATAATGAAACACAAATATTAACTTAATCATCAAATGATATTTTCCGTTATACCAAACACTCTAATTTATTAATTTGGCCCATCAAAACGGGCCAATTTTCATCCAAATATAATAGAACTTCTCTAAATTAATACTTGATAAATTAATAAACTCTCTAAGATAATAATTTTCTTCGGTCCCGACTTGGGTCAGTGGAAACAATTACCGTTTTTGATAAGATAATAAGATAATATATTTTCGAAAGACCCCTATATAAATATATGGTCCCATTAATATTATAAATTAATAATTCTTTAAAATTATAAAAATATCTAAGACAATTTAGTGAAATATAATTCTAGTATTTTTTAGTTTTTCTTAAAATTTAAATCTAGGTTAAACTCATCTCTAACGTTTCTTATTGCATCCAAAAGTTCTCATACATTGAATATTTTTAGTAAAAATACAATGAATAGTATTTGATTATTAAAAAATAACGAACATTACAATGATTTATTAATTACAATGAATAAATAATGAACATTATAATGAATCATTTAATAATAAAAAATACTACAATGAAGCATACATCATACATTGTACTTTATGTATAATGAATTTATTTTTTATATTAGTTCAATAAATATGATACATAAATGAGTAAGATACAATGATTTTGATGTAATCAAACCTTCATTGAATCTCGAAAATACTATTTAAATTAATAAATATTAATTTATCTATTAAATAATACCTCTACAAAATAATAATAATATTTCATGGTCCCGACAATATTAATTTAGAGAGGTTATACTGTACACCAATTTGCCATCTTTAAGTTGAACTATTAGGTCTAATAATGGGATCCTGGAAAATGAAGTATACTAATTATTACATAATTCATTTCTTTTGGAGGTAATTATTTAATTGACTACTATTCAATTTCACAAGAGAGACAAGCAATTCTTGGTACTCGTAATATTAAACAGGTGACTAAAACTTCAAAAATAAGAGCTGTGGAGATGCTCTTAATTTAACTCGTAAATCTTTTCATTATATTTTTCCAAGTAAATCTTTTTTGATATTTAGCGGGAGAGTAAACATTAATTTTTAAAGATTTGCCAGGTTGTGTTTTAATGAATTTTTTAAATACTAAAAATTGATAATAATGAGTATTGATTAGTTATATGAAGTTAACTAGAGCCGTCAATATGGGCTTGACCGGTCCAATCCAGCCCAACCCGTGATTTAATATGCGGGCTAAGATTTTTAGAACCCATTTAAAAATAAGGCTTTTAAGCCTGACCCAAGTAAGTCTGTGGCCCATGAGGCTTGATCGAGGCTGGGCTGGGACGGCCTGTGGGCATAATAATGTATTTAATTAAAAATTTAAAATATTTAAAAAACATAAGGAACTAAAAATAACAAGAAGAGTAGTCCAATCTCAAGTTAGTAATATTATTTTATGTGAATATATATATTTTTCGTTTTTAAAATTTTAGTTGATTCTTAATGTTTAGCTAATTAATATTGCATATAATTATAGATTTAGACGAAGATGACGATGACATCTTTGTTTCACAAGAGGATTCAAATGTGCTTGATGAAGATGATTTATTGGTATATGCCATGAGCACCTTGAAAATATCTTTGAGTAGTTTATTTTGTGTATTGACTTTTAATGAATGAAATATTATCTTTTTTTTTTATATATTTTATAGTAATCTATTGGAACAATGTAAAAAATTATTAAGTTTTGCAGAAACTTTCTATCCAACAAGTATGTTTTTGGCTTGTAAATATATTTATTTTGCATTTTTGGTTAAAATTTAAATTTTACAATAAAAAATAATTTCTAAAAATAGTGGGCCGGTCCGTGACCCATGTAGGGCTGGGTTGGGCTAACTATTTTAAGATCCATCAAAATAGTGGACCGATCTAGCCCGACCCGTCAAATACCAAAGCCTGTGTGGGTGAACTAGACTGGCATGGGCAAGCCCATATTAACAACTCTAAAGTTATCAAATTGATTTAGTATGTGTTTGGTTATAAATTTGGTTGAAGTTTGAAAACAAGAGAGTTTTTAAAGTTGTTCGAAAAATAATTTTTGGAAGAAGGCCTAAACTAATTTTTGAAACTATTAAATTCTTTTATAATTTTTTTCAAGAACTGATCAAGTTCATGTATAGGGTAAAGTCAATTCATATTAAATACTCGAATAATATAGCGATGCGTGGAATTAGAGACAGATGGAAAATGAAACAAGTGGAAACCAAGACCGGGGACATACGAATATTTTTCACCCGACGATATTCAATGAAGGATATTCCTCATTATTAAATACACAATTCGTTATAGAGAATTTTGGCATTTATAGCCTGCCCTTATACATTTAACAATGGTTCCCATAATTGTCATTTAAGAGGGGCTTGATCCTAGGACCTTGTTTCCTAGGTGTAGCTATAAATATTGACTTCAACAACCATTATAAGACACGAAAAATCTGACAAACTCATGCTACACATTATTCTAAGCTCAATAATATTTTATTTTTTGTCTATCAATATTTTTATTGCTATCTTCGGAAGCCTTGCTCCCCAAACCAAGTTGTTTGCTGTCTTACCTCGATTTCAACGCTAAGTCTTATATTTTATTTTATTTATTTATCATTTTGGGATCGAATTGATTCGCTTGTCTATAAACAACATTATAAATTTAACTCTATTATTTTACGGGTAAACAGTTTGGCGTCCACCGTGGAGCTTAGACAGTTGCGTAATTAAGTTGATCCTTGCATCTATTACTAATCTGCTTGATTTCTTGTTTCTTAGCAAAAATGTAAATGATGGCAGATAACGATGTCAACATTGCACATAACATCGAGGCACAAGGAAATCTGCCTTAACATGGAGATTCGATTAGTGATACCCACAATGAGGAGGACGTAGCCACGTCGGTCCATAGCGGGCAATTTTCAAGACATGTACGTGAGATGACTCCTGATGATGCCGAAGATGAGCACGTTGCAAAAACGGTAAGGATTTTGAGAGAACAACAAACGTCCATCATGTGCCATCTCTCACGGAAAGACCATGCCATGAAGGAATTGAGGCAAGCGTTGTCGGGTGCTTCCAACAATGCAAATGGAAGAGGTCTAGTTCCTCTTGGTGCTCCCGCAAATCAAACAGCGCAAAAGGGCTGACAACAACACCTCGAAGGGTGAGGTCGGCTTCGATGGGGCCGAGGGGAACGACGGTGGATCTGGTAACAACAACGGGAATGATCATTTTAAAATCGAGCTCATGCAGTTTATGAGGAAAATAAATGCCCGAATGGATCAAATTTCGAGTGCACCGCTAGTGTTGAAAGGACTGGACTCAACGAAATACACCCAACTGCCATTCAAACCGAGCGCGACACAAGAGTTAATCCCGAAGTGGTTCAAAATTCCAGACGTACCAAAATATGATGGGACTTCGGATCCTCAGGAGCACATCACCACCTACATAATGGCGGTAAAGGGAAACGACTTAGCTCCACACAAGATTGAGTCAGTCCTGTTGAAGAAGTTGGGGGAAAACCTCACGAAGGGGGCCCTGGAATGGTATTCACTTTTACCCGAACACTCAATAGATTGCTTTGAGCTGCTCGCAGATTCCTTCATCAAGGCCCATGTCGGGGCCAGGAAGGTACATGCCCGAAAGGCCGACATATTTAGAATTGTGCAAGGAGAGTCTGAATTGCTGCGAGAGTTCGTGACCAGGTTTCAGAAGGAAATGATGCTTCTACCGGTCGTGCAAGATGAATGGGCAGCTGAGGCATTTACTAATAGGCTGAACCTGAGGAGTTCTGAAGCTTCCTGAAAACTAAAAGAAAGCCTGCTCGAGTTTCAGGCAACTACATGGGCAGATGTCCACAACCGCTATGAATCAAAGATAAGAATAGCAGACGAGTAACTCGGTTTACTGGCATCAACCAAGGGTCGGGATCAAGAAAAGAACAAGGAGAAGTCGAAGGATGATTTCAACATAGATCGATGATCTTCTAAGGGCCGGTTTTTGCCCAACGAAAGGGTCGAAGGAAGTGGCAGAGGTTTTTGGTCGGTGGACACGTTCACTACCGACAGGAGAGTTGACCGCGACCGGAATAACAGATCATTGTAGGACAAAGAGATATCAGGCTCTTAGGATTCCGCCTACCCCAGACTGTCCGAGTATAATTTCAATTTCAGCGTGGAGCTGGTATCATAGATGAGGAACATTAAGGAATCATGGTTCCCAAGGCCCAAGAGATTCGATCCCAGTCAGAGGGATCCTAATCTGTGGTGTGAGTATCAGGCGACTAACGGCCACCGGACTACGGACTGCCGACATCTGCGTGAGGAGGTGGCGACGTTGCTAAAAAATAGACATCTTAGAGAATTCTTAAGTGACCGGGCTAAAATAACTACGACCGTAACCGGGATAACACAAAACCCCCGAATATAGGAGAAGATCCTCCTCGACTAACGATCAACATGATTTTCGGGGGCAACGAGATTAATGATGTAACCTTTTCAGCATAAAAAAAGACAAAGGTATCAGTGACTCATAGCAAAAACTCCGGGAAGTTGCCGAGGACGATATCACCTTCATAGAGGAGGGCGTCGATGGACTCTACTACCGCACAACGATGCCCTGGTAATTTCTCTTAATGTTTTAGATTTTAAAATTAAACATGTTTTCGTGGACCCAGGGTGTTCAACCAATATCATTCAATGGAAAATGCTGGAACAAGCCAAGCTAACCAGAAGCATCATTCCAGCCACAAAGCTCCTCACCGGGTTCAGCTCAGCAAGTGTGACAACCCGATGGGAGATCCTGCTGCCCAAAAATGCTGAAGGGGTCATAAAGACTACCTTGTTTGAAGTAGTAGACAGCGACATGTGCTACAACATTATTCTTGGTAGACCATGGCTATACGAGATGAAGGTTGTTCCATCAAAATACCATCAACTTCTGAAATTCCCAACTTCAGAGGGAATTAAAGAAATAAGAGAAGATCCACCAGTGGCAAGAGAGATGAACGCGATCTCAGTTTCCAACAAAAAAGGGAATGAACATGCGACATACCAATTATAGGAGCTGACGCCCTCTCCTGAACCAAACAAAGTCGAAAAAGGGATGAGTCGTCGGAATCCTATCGGGTACAAGGTATTTCAAGGTACCGGAAGAAACAGACACAACCAAATTCAGGAGGAATAACCCGAACAAATCACATTGTTCAAGAAGTTCTTAGAGAGGAAGTTCCACTTGGGAATAAGATTAAACCCCGAGCTCAGGTCAGGATTTATAGAATATCTTATAAGTAATGTGGATTGTTTGCATGGTCACATGTGGATATGATAGGCATTCCACAAGAGGTGGTCGTGCACAAGTTAAACCTGGACCCTAACATCCCTCCGGTAAGGCAAACGAAGCGCCCGATTGTCGAAGTCAGAAATAGGTTTGTCAAAAAAGAGGTAACTCAATTGCTTGATATCGGTTCAATCCAGGAGGTAAAGTATCCCGACTGGTTAGCTAACATAGTAGTAGTTCCGAAAAAGAATACTAAGTTTTGCATATACGTAAATTATAAAGATATGAATAAGGCATGCCCAAAAGACTCATTCCCGTTATCAAACATTGATCAAATGATTGATGCAACGGCCAGGCACGAGTTAATGAGTTTCCTCGATGCCTATTCCAGGTACAACCAAATCAAAATGAACCTGGAGTATCAAGAAAATACTTCGTTCATAATGTACTTTGTCACATATTGCTACAATGTGATGCCTTTCGGGCTTAAAAACGTCGGAGCCACTTATCAAAGGCTCGTGACAAAATGTTTGAAAAGAGAATAAGGAAAACAATTGAAGTTTGCATAGATGATATGCTGGTTAAGTCTTTGAACGCAGGTGACCATCTGAAACACCTCCAAGAAACCTTTGACATCCTAAGGAAGCACAACATGAAACTCAACCCCGAAAAGTGTGCATTCGGAGTCAGCTCAAGTAAAATTTTGGGTTTCTTGGTGTCATAAATAGGGATCGAAGCCAATCCCAATAAAATTAAAGCCACTGAGGACATTCCAGACCAGCTGACAAATATGAAAGAAGTCCAAAGGTTAAATGGAAGACTGGCCGCTCTAAGTAGGTTCATTTCCCGATTTTTGACAAAATACCATCATTTCTTCTCACTTCTGAAGAAGAAGAACAACTTTGAATGGACTTCGAAATGCCAACAGGCCCTAAAAGACCTGAACAAGTATTTATCAGGCCCTCTGTTACTATCAAAACTGGAGGAAGGTGAACAATTGGTAATTTACTTAGCGGTCTCGGAGGTAGCGGTGAGTGCCGTTCTAGTCCGGAAAGATGAAGGTATGGAATCTCCTATCTATTACGTTAGCAAAATATCAACAGGAGCGAAAAATTGCTACCCGCACCTCGAACAATTGGCCCTAGCTCTCGTAGTCGCCGCCCGAAAGATTAGGCCTTATTTTCAATGCCACCTGATAGCCGTGGTGACAACTTTTCCCCTGTGGAATATCCTTCTCAAACCTGAATTGTCAGGTCAACTGGCCAAGTGGGCAGTCGAAATGAGTGAATTTGATATCGAGTATAAACCAGGACTGCAATCAAATCACAAGTTTTGGTCGACTTCGTGGCCGATTTCAGTCCTGCACTGATACCTTTGGACATCAAAGAAGCATTGATGTTGTCGGAAACGATATCAAAAGTCTGGACCTTGTTCATAGACGGAACTTCCAACGTGAAAGGGTCCGTGCTTGGGGTAGTATTAATTACGCCCTCGGGAGAAACCCTGAGGCAGGCCATAAAAACTTTTTCATTGACTAAAAATGAAGCCGAGTATGAGGCTTTGATTGCAGGAATTGAACTGGAACGGGGGATATACTCCGAGGTTATAAAATTTGATTCCCAACTGTTGGTAAATCAGGTATACGAGACCTTTGGCACCAAAGAGGAATGCATGCAACAATATGTGGTGATAGTTTGGACTCTGCTCGCACGGTTCAGGGAATAGTCAATCACCCACATTCCGAAAGAAGAAAACGCAAAAGAAGACGCATTGGCTAATATGGGCTCATCTATGGAAATAAAGGGATCAGATTTCGGTACGGTCGTATAGCTCATGCATTCAGTATTGGATGTGGATGGTTATTATAAATTAAATACGACCAACTTGGTCTGGGACTGGAGAAATGAAATCATCGACTACCTTTATCACGACAAACTGCCCGAGGACCCGAAGGCATTCCGAGCACTCTGCACCAAAGCAGCTCGCTACAACTTTTAGGGAGGCCAGTTGTATAGAAAGTCATTCCAAGGCCCGTTGGCCTGATGTTTAGGAGCCTTCGAGGCTAATTATGTCATGAGAGAGGTTCACGAAGGAATGTGCAAAAATCATTCAGGCGCAGATTCATTGGTGTTAATATTAGTGAGGGTCGGTTACTACTGGCCCCGGATGGACCAAGACGCTAAGGCATTCATTCAGAAATGCGACAAGTATCAACGCCACGTGCCGTTAGTACACCAACATGTAGAACTATTGTATTCGATATTATCACCATGACCATTCATAAAATAGAGGATGGACATAGTCGGCCCGCTGCCACCGACTCCCATTAAGATAAGGTTTCTTTTGATTTTAGCTAACTACTTCTCTAAGTGGGTTGAAGTAGGTCCTTACCAAAAAATCAGCGAGCGCGAAGTGATCGATTTACTGTGGGAGAACATAATTTGTAGATTCGGAATGCCAAAAGAGATAGCCTGCGACAACGGGCCACAGTTTGTAGGTACAAAGGTCACAAAATTCCTTGAGAATTTGAGAATCAAAAGGATCACATCTTCACCATACAATCCAAACAAAAATGGCCCAACGGATTCGACAAACAAGGAGATTATTCAAAACCTCAAAAAGAAATTGGAATAAGCCAAAGAAAAATAACCCGAAGAGTTACCGGGAGTGCTATGGGCATACCGGACAACGGCCAAGTCAAGCACAAGAGAGACACCTTTTTCTCTCGTATATGGAGTATAAGCCCTGATTCCGATGGAAGTGGGAGAGCCTACCATGAGATACATCCGGACGGACGAAAAAACGATTAACGAACCATTTCTAGTTAAATTGGGGCTACTTGAATGAACGTAGGGACTTGGCGCACATAAGGATGGTGGCCCAGAAACAATGAATGGAAAGATACTATAAAGAGATAATCTCCGTTATTTCAAAGTGGGAGACTTGGTTTTAAGAAAAGTGACTCAAAACACCTGAGAGCTCAACGCAGGGAAGTTGGGTCCGACGTGGGAAGACTCCTACCGAGTTTTGGCTATCATCGGGAAAGGATCCTATGAACTGGAAAACCAAGACGAAGTAAAATTACCGAGCAACTGGAATGTGGCACACCTCAAAAGGTATTATTGCTGATGAGCGCCGCCTGTACTGAATATATGTGCTGCACTCTTTTTTCCTTTGTCGAGTTTTTATCCCAAATGGATTTTTCTGGCAAGATTTTTAACGAGGCAGCAACGGAAAGCATACTATGAAGGAAACGTCATTGGCAGAAATAAGACCTTTAAATGACAGGGCTTGGAAACAACAAACCACTGCAGGATGGTTAGATAGTCTTTGGCTCGATAGCAAAGTTCCAAACGAGAAATAAAGCTTGCTACCAGATCAAAAGTTATTCGACCGTTCACGAGTGCTTCTTCATTACAAGGCACGAGGGGGTGGTTAGATAATCTTTGGCTCGGTAGCAAAGTTCCTAACTTGAAATGAAGCTTTCTATCATACCAAAGATTATCCAACCATTCACTAGTGGAATCCTCAAAGGAGAAAGACTTCCAGTGTTCCAATTCGCATTATTCGCATTCGAACACTGGGGGGGATGACATGAGCATACAGCAACGTGATTGCCACAGAAATCGGGACTACAAAATCCGAAAAAAGAATGTCTCATCGGGACCGGGGACTGGGCATCCAGCCCCGTAGAAACAAGTTGTACAAATTAGCCACAGGTAATGGAAATTTCATTTTTCAACAAAACAAATGCGTATGTACTTTTGAAGATAGAAGGATTAAAACAAAGTCCTTTAATTTTATATCTTATTTCTTGTCCAAACGATGAATTAATTTTTTCATTTGAAATTTAATCAAGTACTTCAAATGCTAGTACCAGAATGAACAGGAGACTTCCTCTTCAAGAGCACTGTAAACATAATATGGCTCTCTTTTATGAAACCCTCATAGTAAAGGGTTAGTTCCGAAAGAGCTTATGCCCAGAACCCAAATGCTAACAGGGAAAAATGCACCCGAAGCCTTGATTATTTCGACGCAAAAAGTAAACTTTGCGCAATTCTTAAACAAAAAATCACTATTATATATCAAGCATGCCAAGTAGCAAAAGTATAAAAGTATGAAAAGAAAACAATAAAGGAAAAAGAAAGCAAACAAACTAAACTACTGCTTCTCTAGAACTCGGGGGAAGAGAAACATCTGCGCCCCCAGCAAAAGTAGGTGAATTTATCGTTGGCTCTGGATCTTGGTCTTCATCATTATCCTCTTCAAGTTCCTCCTAGGTTACCTAGAACTCAGAACCAGAACCAGAAGAGTCAGCTTCATCGGGCCGAGACGGGAGGCGCCTTCGAGCGGTTAATTCCAGCTCTCGGGCCTTGGCGATTTTGACATCAAAATCAGTGACGCTACCTTGGCCTCTTCTAAGATTTTTCTCCTCATTTTATACATAGAGTATATTTTCTTAATAGTGAGGGAATTTTCTCGGTGCTGGAGTTCTGATGTAAGCCGATCAACCTCAGTCGAAAGGCCATCCCGCTCGGATCTCGTGACCTTAAGGTTGAGATCAAGGTCTTATATGAATATTGTTGTGTTCCATGACCTGCTTATACTTCTCCTCCATCTGGGCACGCTTCTCCTCTACAGCAACAACCTCTTCAGCTTTGGAGTTCAAGGCTGCCTCCAAGTTATTCATTCTCTCAATAGAGGCAGCCTCGTGCTCGGCAGTAGGAAGTATAAAATTTTAGACCGCAAACCATTTAGCCTTGGCTTCTTGAAATTGTACACTTAATTAGGAGGCTTCTTGGCTAAGGGTCATCACTTTCTTCTCGCTCTGCTACAACCCGAGCCTCCAACTCACCGGCTTTAGGAGCTTATGCTTCCAGTGCCGAGAGGCGAGCAACAACTTAGTCCCTATCGGCCAACAGTTGATCCCGCTCGGACATAAGCTTTTCTTTATCAAGGATCAAGTTTTGAAGGCCATCGGAAGCAAGAAAGTTGTCTTGCAAAGCAAAAACCCAAGATAGAAATCCTGTCATAACAAATCAAGAGAAAACAGACAACAAAGAAAATGAGTAGCATACCGCTGTTGCATTGTGGATGTCATAATTTATCATACATTCCCCCAAAATAGAGTGTATTTTCTTCTTGTCTTTCTCTAAAGCCAGCAACTTCAGGTAATTAGCGAGTTTCACCGACCGGGACAGCAGATGGCACTCAGTAGAGACTGAGAGGAAGATACCCCTCCTCCTCTGGGGATCTGCAAGGGGGAAAAGTAGTTGTGCCCGAAATTCCCATGGTTTTGGGACTGGGTAGTAGGGCATCCTTCTCTTGGGTGTCCGCGACCGGTGGGGTAATGTAGCAGTTGCTGGTGACGAAGGCATAACCAATGTGGAAGGAGATGAAGCTGGTGGTGTTGTGGGTTGAGAAGCAGTTTCGGAAAAGGCATTGATGGTTGTAGGTTGCTCATCAACCGAAGACGGAAAAGGCCCGACACTCGGCATCATAGTACTTGGAGCAGCAGCTGGGACTGGAAAGGGAGAATTGGCATTCTCTACTAAGTCATACTCTCCCCAGAGCGCTTGGTCATCGTCCTTGGTTGGGGTTAAAAGCTCTTCAGATTGAGCATCATGTTGAGCTAATGAAGGTCATTTTCTCCCTTGTAGGGAAGCCCCTTCGTCACTGGCTTTCCCATCATCATCAATCACCACAATGACAGTGGATGGCTCGGGTACAACTTTCTTCACCTTTTTATTTTTGCCCTCGGCCGAGGGAGAGTGCCACCTTTGTGGTTGCTTGCTCTCCGGCCGGGGACTCCGAGAGGAAGCACTTGCACCGAAAGCGGATCCGGTGGTGCCTGTACGGGTGATGACCTCCTTCAGTAACCTCGCAGCCTTTATGGGATCAGCCAAAATATACTCCTCGTGGATGGTAACAGAGCCTTGCGGAAGACCTGAATGTAACGGAAAAAGAAGTTAACCAATTTTGCTATACACAAAAATGAGATGAAGACAAGATTAGTTTCGCACGTCAACTTACCATGATTTTGGCCTTCCATCCGTATTTGGGGGCCTGTTCTTTCCACCGGCAGATCTCAGGCGTGGTAATGTCCAGCATCTTCTGAGCCCACTGGTCCAAGCCGTGAACCCTTAATGGTGTCCACCGAGTTGCTAAAATAGTAAAAAGAGAAGGATCAATAACAACACAAAACAACTTTTTTTAAGAAAAAAAGATAGGCTTTAAACTTATGTGTACGAGTCCATGACCTAGGGAAAGATAGAGTTGTGGCTGGGATGGTATCCCTGGTGGCAACAACAACGAACTGCTCTATCCATCCTCGGTCATTGTCGTCATCCATGCTGATGAACGAAGCATGGTGGCCATGTTTGCTAAAGTTTATTACTCCCCCGCAGAAAATCTTGGGGGAGTAGAGGTTCACCATGCGAGCCAAGGTGAGCTCTTCCTTCATCTCCTGGCACAACCGCCGTAGACAGGATACCGTTCTCTATATCGAAGGGCCCACCTATGCCAAACAAATTTGGTATTTGTGGCACAGCTCCAAAATCACGGGGTCAATTCCCCCGCTCAAAGAAAATGCACCTAAAGTAAATGGTTACTTATAAACATACATAAAGCCCTTTTTAGGGAAGGTTACTCGCTCCACCAGTTCGGTAGCGATGATGTTCAGATCATGGAGATCACAATCCTCCTTCACATCAGGAATGATAGAAGTACGGATGGAAGAAAGGTACATGCTAATAGCCCATGTACGGGAACTTGTAGAAGGAAACTTCTCTTCGAAGTCCTTGGATGTGTTGAGTCTTCAAGGAATGATGGTGCTCACCGTATGAGGGTTAGCATCAACCGTGTTTTCTTTGTTTTTAAGAGAACTTGAGTTCTTGGAAGAGGAAGCCATGGTTTGTAGAAGGTAATAAGAGTTCTTTGAAGAAGATGATTAAAGAAGGGTGAATGCAAGAAAGAGTTGAATGCAAAGAAGTTGAGAGAGTTTGAGGAACTGTGAAGTGTAAAAGAAGAAGAATGAGGCGTATAAGTAAAACAAATAGACGGCTAAAACCGTGGCCATGATTATATCGACAACCGGCGAAAATATTGTTAAATCGTGGAGTGATGCATGTTCGGGGCATTAAATGCGGAGAGACGTGCGTCTAATCAAGCGTCAAAAACTCTTCAGAAGGGATCGAAAAAGTTTCCGCCAAAAAGGAAATCTTCACCAACTTCCCGATAACATAAAGATGTGCCACCGAAAAGCAGGGGGACTATCTATATAGGGTAAAGTCAGTTCATATTAAATACTCGAATAATAGAGCGACACATGAAATCAGAGATAGACAAAAAACGAAGCAAGTGAAAACCAAGACCGAGGACAGCAACTTCGGTTGGCATCGGGCATGCGCTGAAAGGAATATTGCTAACGAGGACAAACAAATATTTGCCACCCGATGACATTCAATGAAGGATACTCCTCAATATTAAATACACAATCCGTTACAGAGAATTTTGGCCCCCATATAGCCTGCCCTTATACATTCATCAATGACCACCATAATTGTCATTTAAGAGGGGCTTGATCCTAGGACCTTATTCCCTAGGTGTAGCTATAAACAGTAACTTCAACAGCCATTGTAAGACACGAAAAATCCGACAAACTCATGCTACACATTATTCTAAGCTCAATAATATTTTATTTTCTGTCTATCAATATTCTTATTGTTGTCTTCAGAAGCTTTGCTCCCGGAACCAAGTTGTTTGCTGTGTTACCTCGATTTCAATGCTAAGTCTTATATTTTATTAATATAATTATCATTTTGGGATCAAATTGATTCGCCTGTCTATAAATCACGTTTTCAACTGTACCGTTTTAAGGATAAATAATTCATGAACAAAGATTATTTTAATTGTTTTCGAAAAATCTATACCAAATACATATGTACATCTCCTGAACTACTGGTAATAATACAACATGATAATGACTTCATCCATTTCTCATTTTCCCTTTTATTTTTATTTTTATGCAAGGTTTATTTTATTTTATTCTATTTTATTTTTTCATCGAGAAAAGAACAAAATTACACTGTCAATCATATCATGAGCTTGCTGTGCTGGTCCCTGTCTACCAGGCGTATATTATTGACCAGAACCCCTCTAAACAACTGGATGTATATGATTAATAGATTATTAAAAAAATAAGTAAATTAGAAACAAATATTGCCACCTTCTAGTTACCAAAATGACCTTTTCATGTGATAGCATTATTGCGTTTACTAAGCATAGAATTGGTCAATTTTCTCCAAGGGAGATTGCCAGTTGCCACTCACGGCCAGACATGAACAGAGCTAGAGTTAAGATTATGAGTTCGATCGATTCGAATAGTTTTGGTCCAAATATTATATTTGTCTTAAAAATTATTAAATATATATAAATTTTTAATTTAGAATAATAATTATTTAAAATGACTAAAATCTCGAACTTATAAGTTTTAAATCCTAACTCCACCTCTGATGTAAATTAGCTAGGTTTATAATGGTGGAAAAAATATTGGACTAAGGTGGTTTACCATCTGCTAGATTATTGTTCAAAACATTTTCCATTTGAAAGCCATTACTTAGTTTTATCTTGTAAGAATATAGAGTAAGACACAAAAGTGGATGGACATTTAAATATCTTGCAAATCAATGAGATTTATTTTCATCGTTAGATCATGTTTCCCTGAAATGTTGACTTTTGAAAAACGAACTAAATATAAGACCAAAAAACAAATTATAGGAAGGAGAGAATATATTTTTGACATTTTTCTTTTGCCTTCTCGACAGCCAAAAGGTAAGGGTTAAGACACAAAGAGCAAGTGCAATTCACTCGATCTTGAAAAAATTGAGATGTTCTATATATCGTCGACATCGTATGGCCCATGCAAATGAGCCATGTGTTTAACCTAAATTTCGGTATTTAGGATAAAGCAATTAAATTTGTAGTTGAAGACTAAAAGCAACAGTTTCAATCCATAAAATAACTAAACCCCTATGATAAAATATAAAATAAGAAGATGAATTGTTAAGCAAGAAGAGAAAAATATATTAATTGATGTCCGCTTGTGGGCTTGAGTGCTCGGAGCTTGATTAAGGATTCAATTATTAGTAATCTGTATTTGTAAAATAATTCTGGAAATAGAAATAACAAAAAAACAGGAATGTACAAGAAACATAAATTAATTTGAGCCCACTAAATTCACAGGGTTTCCTTAAGAAACTTAATCCCCTCCTAATACCCGAGGTTTAGGATTATTTCCTCCAGGGTAGAACGGATTACACACTGGTATAGCGGTACTTCAAATCCTAGGTTCAGCAAACACAAATGGCAGTAGCAATCACACTTACATTGTTTGTTTTGTAAGAAAACAATGCAAAAAGAAAGAAGAGATTTCAGAATTTTCGTAAGAAAAATATGAGGGAATGGCCTGGTATTTGTAGCCAACATTGGGTTCAAGCAAAGAGGTGGAACTCTTCCAGATGATTGTTCGCATAAAACGACTATTACGTAAATGATTATTTGCGCAAAATAAAACGAAAAAAATTCAAACTGGAGGAATTTAAATTATCGTTTAATTTGGATTAAAAATATTAATTTAATTTAACTATTTAACAAATAAATTTGGTCCAAAAAATCAATCAGATCTTTGATCGAAGCCGAGCCGAGCGAGCGACGATGACGACGGTGCGAGGCTTGACTTCTTCTCAACTCTTTAAGAGCAAGAAGAAGAGCAATTATATATATACCCAACAAATGAGCTTTCCTCCTCCAATATGGGACAGTGTTCCTTTGTAAAGGAGGGGAAATTAAAATTTTATTTTTTCCTCCATTTCCCATTCACCTCAATTTTTAACATAAAATCCAACAATCCCCCACATGAATGAGGAATGGCAATACAACGAAAATATGTATGAACCAGATCTAGATTTAAGAATAAAGTTGAGAAGTTCCAGAGCAGTCCCCGATTGAATTTTCGGTCTGCTCAATTTCAGTATAGTGGGGCCCATTCTTGTGGATAAAATAAATCCTCGATTGGAGAGCCTAGGAAGTCTTTGAGTAATTTAGCCCCTACCTTGGGTCCGGAGATTCGTACCGTGGGGTCCAGTTAGGATAATTTATTCGATCCCAGTGACTCTCATATAGATCTTGCCCGTCCATCGAAACTCACAATCCTTCAGAATGCCGTACCTTCGAGAAATGTCGACAAACATTGTATCACAATCGAGATTCTTGAAGTAGTGGACCTTTTAGGATCCCCGAAGAGAGAATCTACATAGGTGAAGGAGATAGTGGGTCCTTTGAAAAATGGAGAATGAAAGGTTTATCTGATGTCGTCCTTGTCAATGATGTGCTGCATAACATTCTTCAAGTATGTTTCTTTTATCCTCCTTTTCTACTTCTACTGAAACTTCCTTCTTTGATACTGAGTACCGTATCGTGTTTTCGTGCAGGAAAATTTGGTTTCAACCCAAATTATGGGGAGACATTTACTTCATGTTCATTAGAACGAGGAATCTTGTACTTTTGGAGTTTAGAAATTGGATTTCTAGAGGTGATATTATTGTTTTGGTTCTGATCAGTGAAAGTATTTAAATAATTAGATAGTTGATTGTAGGCTCTTCGGTGGGTGACTTGAGAAGATCTGTGCTTGTTCGAGCTTGTGGATTATAGTATTTGAGTGTTGTGATATCTTTAGGTGTAATAATGTATCATTCTCGGAGATCTTGGTTCAGGGAGTATGGTTTAAGAAGTTGTTGGCATAATTTTTTGTGTGTTGGGGGTAATGGACAAGTTAAGTAAGGACTTCAGAGGCTCAAGAATTTGTATATTAGATGCATTGGATTCTACGAGGGTGTAGCTGATCACAAGTGGTGTAGTTGGTAATTAGATTGATAACGGTTTGCATGTGTATATTCGCAATTAAGGCCGATGAGTTATAGGTTTTTTGTGTCCACGAGTGGAAGCTAGAATGGGTTCCTATTGGCTGGTGGAAGGCTTATTACTACTTCAGAAGACTGTAAAATTAGTTTGAGTGTCCACTGGTAGGACGGTTGATGAGGTGTATTCTACGACGGGTCAAATTTGTCTATGCAATGCAAGGTGTCATATGGGTGTGTCATCTGGAAGAGTTAGGGGTTATTTGGTAGGGTGTATAAGAATAGTGTTGAATAAGGTGTATTAGTAATGTAGGGATTAGTAATGCACGGGTTAGTAATACAAGAATTAGATATGTAAAGGTTATTTCGTATCCACTATTTTGTATGGTATATTAAAAATTAAAAGGCACTGCATAATTTTTAAGAAAATTAATTATTTACAAAAATGCACTCCATATTCTTTAGTTTTAAGAGACTTTAAGGACAATATTATCTTTAACCATGCTAATGCATGCATTAATAGTCTTGGTATTGCTAATACCATAGTTTGCTATGTATTAGTTATATGTAGGATAATACCAAATAAGTTGTATAACTAATACTTGCATTAGTAATACATAGGTTGAAAAAGTGTACCACACAAGGGATTAGTAGTACCAAAAGCTAATGCATGCATTATTTTCTCTATTGCATCCTACCAAACGACCCCTTATAGTTATATGGGATCTTTTCTACCATCAGATTTATAGATTGACAGCTCATTATGTGATTGTGCCGGTTATGACAGGTGTTTCGGTTTGAACATAGTGGGCTGTGATAAATAATAAAAAGTACATGCTCTGAGTGTGTTTGTGTGTTAATTCTTGTGTGCGTTGCGGGAGTTCACACCGTTATTGAAGTGAAAATATGCCCGTTACGTGTTTCTTATGTGTAGGAACAAACTTATGCGAAAAAAGGATCAAATTGATGAAAAATGAGCTGAAGAGAAAAGTCCCGGACAGCGAAGCGAGGTTTACTTCGCCAGACTGCGATCAGAGCAGAAGACACCAGAAATATCCTGGAGAGCGAAGCGAGGTTGACTTAGCCATACCGAGACAGGAGTAGAAAAAATCAGCTTTTCCAATCCGAATTAGGGGAAGAAAAATTCGCCCCATACAAACCCTAGTCACTATAAATACATCATAAGACGTGCTTTTAAGAGAGAAACATCACTTTGGAGAGAGAGAAGACTTTGGGGAGGCAAGAACACGTTTGGATCAAGGAGAAGGATCAACTTCACATTTTTCCTCCTTCTTCCTATTTTTTCATTGTTATGAATTCTAGTGTTGTTGTCACGACCCAAAAACTAACCATCGTGATGGCGCCTATCATGGTACTAGGTAAGCCACTACTCAACTATCTTAACACAGTAAAAGTTTTGAAATTATAGACGGAAGCAATTAATATTTAAGAAAAACCTTTTGAAATAGAAATAAACTCGCAACCCAATACAATCTATCCTAAAACTAGGGTATCATTGAGTACATGAGTAACTATACCCAGAACAGTCTAATACAATGTCTAAGGAATAAGAACTGAAATACGATAAAGATAATGAAGGAGAGCCAAGGCCTGTGAACGCCATGCAGCTACCTCTATAGTCTCCGGGGTCAGCTGCTCAAATATCAACAGCCGCTATGACCGGAAACATCTGGATCTGCACACGAAGTACAGGGTCTAGTGTGAGTATAACCAACTCCGTAAGTAACAATAATAATTAAGGAACTGAAAGATAGTGATGAGCTACGCAGTTATAGTTCATTTTCAGTAATCTCAACAAGAAAGTAGATCTGCTTTCAAATTCGGCAGTTTAAGTCAAATAAATTTATAAATGTCAAGTTCAAGTAAAATCCTGATATAATATCCCTCAGAAGTTTCAAAAGAATGGCATATAACAATTATGTGCAACAACAATGGAAGCAAATACCGCCTCTCAGGGCAACAGTCACTCAGTCTTTCTCAATAGCTCATCATTCGGCTCGCAGCCCTCAACACTCGGACTCAATAGGTACCTGCGCTCGTACAGACTC
>AWOL01S0017528.1:40023-54195 GCA_000715115.1 Nicotiana otophora
GGGGGGGGAGCTCCTTCAGCCCAAGCGCTATATCGCTGCGGCGTGCAGCCCGATCCCATATAAATAGTAGGAAACACATCCGAAAACTCCCGCACCACCGGAACAGAATCAATAGTAGGAGCATCAACACTAACATCCCTCACAAAGGCCAAATAAGATAAACAACCCTTCCCAACCATCCGCTGGGCCTTCAAATATGAAATAACTCTGCTGGGAATATAGTCTAAAGAAACTCTCCACTCAATCCTTGGCAGCCCTGACATCGCCAACATCACGGTCTTAGAGTGACAATCTAGAATAGCATGACATGTAGACAACCAATCCATATCCAAAATCACATCAAAGTCCACCATACTAAGCAGCAAAAGATCGACTCTGGTCTCCAATCCCTCCATAGTCACCACACACGACCGATATACACGATCCACAATGATAGTATTGCCCACCGGCATAGATACATGAACAGATGAAACTAGAGACTTGCGGGACATATCCAGATAATGAGAAAAATACGATGACACATATGAATAAGTGGAACCAGGGTCAAATAATACATAGGCATCCCTGTGGCAAACCGAGACAATACATGCGATCATTGCATCTGAAGCAATATTATCTGGTCTGGCGGGAAGAGCATAGAATCGGGCCTGACCGCCACCTGATCGACCTCCCCCTCTGGGGCGACCTCTAGTTGACTGGGTCCCGCCCCGAGCTGGCTGAGCGGGTGGTGAAGTAACTGGTGCTGAAACCGTAGTCTGACTCCTCTACTAAGCCGGACCTCTCGTAAGGCGGGGACAATATCTCCTGATATGGCCAAACTCTCCACACTCATAGAAACCCCCCGGTGTTGGTGGTGGGGGACTGGAGGGAGCCTCGAGCACCGAGATAACTGGTAAAAGGACCTGGCATAGACGTGCCCTAGCCCGAAGGAGCACGGGATGAACTCTGAACTTGAAGGGCACTGAGAGATGAGTGACCATGCTGATAACTATGTGAACTATGGCCATATGATGCACCACGATGAACTGGACGAACAATCTAAGCATGCATGTAAGGACGACCAATGTCGTGGTTGAACTGATACCCAGAAGGAACACAGCCAAATCCACCATGTCCATGAGGTCTCTTGGCCTCCCTCTGAACCCGCTCCTGACTGCGGACCATATCTATCTGAAGGGCAATGTCGACAACCTCATCAAAAGTAGCACCATACACTCTCACTCTCTAGTCATAAGTAACCGCAGCTGAAATGTGAGACTACCAATGAACCTCCTGATCCTCTCCCTATTTGTGAGAACCAACCAGACTGCATGACGGGCCAACTTAGAAAACCTCATCTCGTACTGCGTCACAGACATATCACCCTGACGAAGCTGCTCGAACTGCCTGCACAACTCCTCTCTGCGGGACTGCGGCACGAACTTCTCCAGGAAGAGAACAGAGAACTCCTGCCATGTAAAGGGTGCTGCGCCGACCGCCCTACGCCTCTCGTAAGCTCCCACCAACTGAAGGCAGCCCTAGAGAACTGAAAAGTAGTGAATGAGACCCCACTGGTCTCCAGAATACCTGTTGTACGGATAATTCTCTGACACTTGTACAAGAAACCCTGGGCATCCTCCGCCTCTGTACCACTAAAAGATGGAGGCTGGAGTCTCCTAAACCTCTCCAATATTCGATGCTCATCATCAGACATGACAAGAACCACATGGGCCTGAGCAGCTGCAACCGGCTCGGCTGGTAGTGCCCCCGGTATCTGAAATCCCTAAACTACCTAATCTAGAGTACGGGAAACAGGGGTATGAGTACCTCCCCCAGCCTGAGAAGTGGAAGGTGAGGCCTGAGCCGAAACCACCTGAGCAAGGCCGATGCAAACTTTCAGAATTTGAGCTAAGGCCTCCTGAAGGCCCGAAATCACAATGGGCACAGGTGGTGCCTGAGCTGGTCCTACAAGCTCATCCACAACTGGAACCTGCTCCTGAATTGGGGCAATTGGTGTATCTACAGGTGCTGCCCTAGCTGTTGTTTGAGCTGCACCTCTGCCCCTACCGCGGCCTCTACCGCGACCTTGGCCTCTCGCGGCCCTGACTGATGGTACTGGTGGCTGTCCACCCTGCCTAGCAGTACGTGTCCTCACCATCTGTGAGAGAATAGAACAAAGAAAGTTTAGTTACCAGGATCAACAGATCCGCACGACAAGAATTCAAGAATGTGAAGTTTCCTAAGGGTCTGGCAGCCTCTCGAAGATAAGTAAAGATGTCTTCATATCGATCCGCAAGACTCTACTAAACCAGCTCATGACTCATAAAACCTATGTAACCTAGGCTGTGATACCAACTTGTCATGACCCAAAAACCAACCATCGTGAAGACGCCTATCGTGGTACTAGGCAAGCCACTACTCAACTATCTTAACACAGTAAAAGCTTTGAAATTATAAACTGAAACAATTAATATTTATGAAATACCTTTTGGAACAAAAATAAACTCGCAACACAATACAATCTATCCCAAAACCGGGGTGTCATCAAGTACATGAGAAACTATACCAGGAACAGTCTAATACAATGTCCTAAGGAATAAGAACTGAAAAACGACAAAGATAATGAAGGAGAGACAAGGCATGCGAACGCCATGCAGCTACCTCGATAGTTTCCGGGATCAACTGCTCAAATGTCAACAACCGCTATGACTGGGAACACCTGGATCTGCACACGAAGTGCAGGGTGTAATGTGAGTACAACCAACTCAATAAGTAACAATAATAAATAAGGAACTGAAAGATCGTGACGAGTTACACAGTTATAGTTCATTTTGAGTAATCTCAACAGGAAAGTAGACATGCTTTCAAATTCGGCAGTTCAAGTCAAATCAATTTATAAATGCCAAGTTCAAGTAAAATCCTGATATAATATTCCTAATAAGTTTTAAAACAATGACATATAACAACTATGTGCAACAACAATGGAAGAAAATACCGCCTCTCAGGGCAACAATCACTCAGTCTTTCTCAATAGCTCATCACTCGGCTCTCAGCCCTCAACACTCGCACTCAATAGGTACACGCGCTCACTGGGGGTGTACAGACTCCGGAGGAGCTCCTTCAGCCCAAGCGCTATATCGATGTGGCGTGCATCCCGATCCCATATAAATAGCCATAAGGCTCGTTGCGGCGTGCAACCTTATCCATATATATATATATATATATATATATATATATATATATATATATATATATATATATATATATATATATATATATATATATATATATATATATATATATATATATGCAGTCCTAAGGCTCGTTGCGGCGTGCAACCCGATCCATATATATACATATAGCTCAAAGATAATGAAAAACGACAAAGATAATGAAGGAGAGCCAACGCATGCGAATGCTATGCAGCTACCTTGATAGTCTCCGTGATCAACTGCTCAAATATCAACAACCGTTATTACCGGGAACACCTGGATCTGCACATGAAGTGCAGGGTGTAGCGTGAGTACAACCAACTCAGTAAGTAACAATAATAAATAAGGAACTGAAAGATAGTGACGAGCTACACAATTATAGTTCATTTTCAGTAATCTCAACAAAAAAGTAGACATGCTTTCAAATTCGGCAGTTTAAGTCAAATCAATTTATAAATGCCAAGTTCAAGTAAAATCCTGATATAATATCCCTCAGAAGTTTTAAAACAACGACATATAACAACTATGTGCAACAACAATGGAAGAAAATACTGCCTCTCAGGGAAACAATCACTCAGTCTTTCTCAATAGCTCATCACTCGGCTCTCAGCCCTCAACACTCGCACTCAATAAGTACCCGCGCTCACTGGGGGTGTACAGACTCCGGAGGGGCTCCTTCAGCCCAAGCGCTATATCGATGCGGTGTGCATCCCAATCCCATATAAATAGCCATAAGGCTCGTTACGGCGTGCAACCTGATCCATATATATATGCAGCCCTAAGGCACGTTGCAGCATGCAACTCGATCCATATATATACATATAGCTCACAGCTCGGCACTCCGTCCCTAACTCAGTCACCAACCTCTCCAGTCTCTCGGGCTCTTAGAAATCATAAAAATCAGCCCAAACAAAGATAATATAATGTATCAACAAGAAAAAGAAGAGACTAAGATATGATACGCAAGTAAATCGTGACTGAGTACAAAACAACAATTAGCAAATAATTCAATAGTACACAATCTCTGCAGGTCCCAACAGTGTAATCACATAGCCTAAGCATGACTCCTAACATGATTTGCAGTCACATTTCTATAACACAGGGAGAGCATATAGCTAAAAATAAGTTATTTGACTTTACAGTTCCACGGAATAGACCAAGTCACAATTCCTACGGTGCACGCCCACACGCCCGTCACCTAGCATGTGTGTTACCTCCAAAACAATTATATAACAACATAATTCGGGGTTGCATACCTTCAGGACCAGATTTTAAATTGTTACTTACTTCAATCTGAGCCAAAACTCTACTCCAAAATGCCCTTGCCTCGCGAATCGGCCTCCAAATGTTCTGAATCTAGCCACAAGCAATACAATACAATCAATACGGCTAAAGAAATTAATTCCATAAGAAAAATACGAATTATAAGCCAAAAATCCGAAATTGGCTCAAACACGGCCCCCGGGCCCACTTCTCGAAATCCGACAAAAGTCACAAAATCCGAAATTCTATTCACTCACGAGTCTAGCCATATATAAGTTACCAAAATCCGACACCAAATGGTCATCCAAATCTCCAAAATTCACTCTCCAAATCCCTAGCCTTAAACCCCCAAATGTTCACCTAAAAAACACACCAACTAGGTAGACAATCAGTGGGGAAACATCATTATTGAAGAAAAATGAACACAAGGAGCTTACCTCAGTAATCTCTTCAAAATCCTTCTCAACCTCGTGAGTCCGAGCTCAAAATAATAAAAATGGTAAAAAACCTCGAAGTCTCGTATTTATAGTTTCTGCCCAGGCTTCCTGCACCTGCGACAACTTAGCCACTTCTGCGGTCTCCCAGGTGCGTCCCAGAGCCCGCTTATGCTGCTAAATCCGCACCTGTGTCCCTTTTTACGCTCCAGCGGACTCTCTTCTGCGAGACAAATCTCCGCTTATGCGGAGTCAAGCTTCAAGGCCAAATCTTCTACTGCGGTCCTTCTGCCGCATCTGCGGTCACGCAGGTGCGGGAAAACCATCGTACCTATGACCTTCTTCTACATCACTCCCTTGGCCGCTTCTGCATATTACCTCCCGCTTCTGCGGGCACGCACCTACGGTTCCCACTCCGTATGTGAGATTACACCAGCAGTGGAAAACCTTCAGCAAGCTTACAACTTCAAAACTTGATCCGTTAATCACCCGAAATCGACCTGAGACCCCCGGGACCTAAACCAAACATACCAACAAGTATTGTATCCCAATACAAACTTAGTTGAACCCTCAAATCACCTCAAACAACGTCAAAAATACGAATTACACACGGATTCAAGCCTAATGAACTTCGAAATTCCCAAATTCTATAAACGATACCGAAACCTATCAAATCGTGTCCGATTGACCTCAAATTTTGCACACAAGTCAAAAAAGACACCACGAACCTATTGCAACTTCCAAAATCGAAATCCGTCCTCGATATCAAAAAGTCCACTCCCGGCCAAACTTTCCAACTTTCGCCATTTCAAGCCTAATTCTATTACGGACCTCCAAATCACAATCCGGACATGCTCCTACGTCCAGAATTACCCAACGGCGCTAACGGAACCATCAAAATTCAAATCCGATATCGTTTATACATAAGTCGATATCCGGTCGACTTTTTCAACTTAAGCTTTCAATTAAGAGACTAAGTGTCTCAACTCACTCTGAATTCTCTCCGGACCCGAACCAAATAACCCGATAAGTCATAAAGCAACAGTGAAGTACAAAACTGAGCAACAAAGTGGGGAACGGGACTACAACTCTCGAAACGACCGGCGCGGTCGTTACAGTTGTATTTTTACATACTAGTATGAATATATAATTTCTTATCTAGGGTTTCGATGGAACCTTTTAGAGGATGAATTCTTGTTACGGTTTTATATAATTGAGCCTTAGAATGTCTCTGCTTGTTTAACTACGTGCTTATTTCAGTTGATTGAAGAGCTCTCAATTGATTGTACCTATTTATTATGTATTGCTTAGAAAAGAGTATATATTTAGGTAGTTGTTGAACAACATCACTCCTAACGTATACGATAAATCAATACGGAGGGTTTAAAGGTGGGATTAGGAATAACGAAGCCCTGGTGCGATCTTAATGAGCGGTGAATTAGTGTCAGCTAGCGTAGTTCGGAAGAATATGTCTTGTAAATTGTGGTAATTGCTTGGAAGAGAATTATGACACCTGAAGTACTCACGATCGGTAGAGAATACTTAGACAAAAATTATAGGAGATGTATTGGGAAGGATTCCCACGATTGAGAAAATCGTAACCCTAGACCTTTCCAATCTTGTCTCCAACCCTTAGTCTTGTTAGTTGATAATTTTACTGCTTTCTAGTATAATATTTATAATTAGAAAATTATTTGGACTTGTGTTTCTTAGCAATATTGAATAACTATAGCTAAATCTTAGTTCTCTGTAGGATTTGACTCCAAATTTTTAGACCAGATTATATTTGCAGCGACCGCTTATGCTTTTTAGGACTAGAGTTGGGTGTGATCAAATTTTGGCGTCGTTGCCGAAGAACTAACGGTGTATCTATAGGTGTACATATTGCTAGGTTTCAAGTTTGAACTTTTTTTATTGTTTTCTTGTATTTGATTTTTTTATTTTTGTTTTACTTGTTGATTTAAGAAACACGACATCTTGGAATTATGAGAGTTTTGATGTTGATAATTCTACTTTTGATCCTCCTTATGCATATTGTGGGGGAAATCACCCATGGAAAAATTGTCAAAATATTCTCGAGAGCGAGTTATGTGAACTAACTCAATCTTATGTGTAGAATATGTGTGATATGTGTGGTGGTCAAGATGGTAACTTTCATAGTTGTGCTTATATTTCTTATCCTCCCCCAACCCCTTACTATGATGGTTCTACTTTTTCTGGCGAAGTTAATAGGAACAAAGAACCCAGGGAAGCTGACCTGAATGAGATTAAAGATAAGTTAAATTGTTTCATGGAACAAAGTAATTAGAAACAACTGCAAACACAAAGGCTATGGGATACTATCCAAAGGAAAGGGGCAACTATTCATAACGTGGAGGCACAAGGGAGTTAATTGGTTGAAGCATTTAATGCTCAACAAGCTAATATTGGGAATAGTCGCCAAAAAGAGCATACGTTAGATGCATAAATTGAGGTGATAATGGAAGAGGTCAGAGTAGAATACCAACAATCTATCAAACTAGAATTTGAGGATGCCAATGTTGTAAAAGAGATACTAGAGTCAACCAAGGACATTGAGGATACATATTTAGTTGACTCTAGTGCCATTGGAGTTGAGGATGTAGATAGTCCCAATGTTCATGTAGTTGAGTGCATTGGTCCACACTCCAAGCATATTTCCACATTGTGTTTGGATGATGATAGTCATCCGAGCTAATTGAGGAGTCAAGGAATAAAGAACAAGGTGACTACATTCTGGAATTCTTCTTGCCAGAAAGTCAGGATTAAACACCTCATCTAAAGGTCAAGAAGTACAAAATACTACATTATTTCCTTAGGCCAGTTATATTCGTTCTACCACACCAGGAGCATAATCATAAGCTTGAAGCAAAACTTGGGGCTCAATTCATAAGCTCTAGGTAGAGGACAAAAGTGATTTGCGTCGTGCCGCAACGTTAAATTAAGTGCTTGTTGGGAGGCAACACAACTTCACTGTTTTTTTTTATTTTTATTTTTTATTTTTTTGATTGTTGTATTATTATTGTAGTGTTGTTTTTGATTTCTCTAGGAGCATGGGAAACAAGGCTATTGGAAGAAAGCAAAAGCAAGTGAGATGGTTAGAACTAAGTGTGGGGTGTCCGTACAAAGAACCAAGTATGGGAGAAGTCTTAGTACCCCATGAGCTACTAATGCTTCGTACTTTAGCCCACCAGGGAGTTTGTTTTACCCTCTTGTATTTATGGATGTGCATTGGGGACAATGCACAATTTTAAATGTGGGGGTGAAGAGACTGTTTGGGGGTTCCTATGCTATTTTAGTTGTGTTATTTTATGTGTGTTGAAAAAATTAGGTAGAAATAATCCCTCTTGATTTTTTTTATGGCCACGATTCTTTTCCAAGGAATGACTTTTTGAACCTGGTAGTAATTTTTTTCTTGTAGGTAGAATTTTCAAAAAGTTTTGGACTTTTCCCAATGATGGACTTCCTAGACAGTTTTTTGAGGGTTTAAAGTCCAAACGAAAACAAAAAAAAAGATTTTTCATTTTGTTTTTTCATTTTGAACTGATAATGAAATGGTGAGAACTTGAGTATCTATACTTTTTGATATATTTTATATCGGGACTTAGAGGTGGAGCTTTTGAACTAAATACTTTCTTCATGATCTTTGTAATTACATCCCTTGAAAATATGTGTGACTTTGTTTTGACACTGAGGCTCATCTTTTGACTCTTGTGATTAATTCTTATGTGCTTCAATTTTATGATAATTGTGCTACTTTCTTTAACTTGAGAGTCGGGCTCGAGCCGTCTTAAGTGAGTCATGTGCATTATGTGAGGTGAGATTGTTGTATTATGTACCATCCTTGCTAGTCTAGAACTTGCCTCGTGTGTGAGTCAAAGAGAAATGATTAAGTGTTGTAAGTTTGGGAAGTGATATAGGCTTTCTTTGATTGACCATTTAGCCTATTTGCCTACCGGTGCTAATACTATCCGTAGTCACCCCTTTTGAGCCTGTAGACATGTTCTTTGACAACCACATTACAAGCCGAATTCCCTTTGTTCTTAATCAAATCTTGTTAAACCTTCACCTCTGAAAGCACTTAAGTAGCTACAAGAGTAAAGAAAGAGATTGGGTAGGTTTTGGGTGGAACCATAGAAAGGCCGACAAGGTATACTTATGTATAAACAAAAAAGGTTACTAGCCAGAATACCAAATTAAGAAGAGTATCAAAAAATGAGAAGAAGAAAACACAAAACAAAAGAGGAAAAAAAATGAATAACACTTCTCATATCTTTGTCTAGGCTAGTAAATATCTATATATTTATGTGCTTAATGAAAAAGGGCTTAAATGTGCATGGTTTTATGGTAAGATATCGAATTGGTCATGACAAGAAGGTGCTTAAAAGTAAAGTGTATTGTATTAAAGTGCTTAGGAGGGTGAGTCACTATTTTCTCAAATATATCATACCCGTCCATTAGCCTACATTACAACCTATAAAGTCCTACTTGATCCTAGACTTGTGAGCTTAAATTTGCAGACACTTATACTACGGGCAAGCCTACGGTACGAACTTGGGTGGCATAAGAGTTTCTTTGTGAGAGTGAGCAAATTTATCCGATTTAAGAGTCCTTAAAATATACTTGAACTTATATTTAGTGTATGGACTACTTTCTCTGTGGTTTGTTGGTGAGAGCACATGATTTGTAAAGGATTGGTAGAGAACTTGACTTTTGAGTTGGCACAAGGAGCGAGTCATAGTGTGTAATGTATTGGAGTCAAGTTTTGAGGCAAGGATGTTACAAAGAGTCACATGAATATTTTAAATAATCTTGGCATGAGTTTAAAATTTGAGCAAATGTATGAAGAGTGCATATGCTGGGTTCTAAGCATTGATATAAACCATTATCATTGGTGTGATGCTTGAGTATGTTTTGAAAGGTATTTCTTGCCTATGAGCTTAATATTAAGTTGCTCGAGTACGAGCAAAATTTTAAGTGTGGGGTGGTGATAAATAATAAAAAGTGCATGTTTTGAGTATATTTGTGTGTTAATTCTTATGTGAGTTACGGGAGTTCACACCATTTTTGAAGTGAAAATATGCTCATTATGTGTTTCTTATGTGTAGGAACAAACTTATGCGGAAAAAGGATCAAATAGGAGAAAAATTGATGAAAAAAGAGCTGAAGAGAAAAGTCTCGGACAGCGAAGCGAGGTTCACTTCACCAGACCGGGATCGGAGCAGAAGAAATCAAAAATGTCCCGGACAGCGAAGCGAGGTTCACTTCGCCAGACCGGGACCGAAGCAGAAAAAAATCAGCTTTTCCAATCCGAATTTGGAGAAGGAAAATTCACCCCATATAATTCCTAGTCGCTATAAATACATCCTAAAACGTGCTTTTAAGAGAGACACACCGCTTTGGAGAGAGAGAAGACTTTAGGGAGGCAAGAACACGCTTGGAGCAAGGAGAAGGATTCAACTTCACGTTTTTTCCTCTTTCTTCCTATTTTTCCATTGTTATGAACTCTAGTGTTGTATTTTTACATACTAGCATAAATAGATAATTTCCTTATCTAGGGTTTTGATAGAACCTTCTAGAGGATGAATTCTTATTATGGTTTTATATAATTGAGCCTTTGAATTTCTTTACTTGTTTAACTACGTACTTATTTCAGTTAAATGAAGAGCTCTCAATTGATTGTGCCTATTTATTATGTATTGTTTGGAAAAATGGTACATATTTAGGTAGTTGTTGAATGACATCACTCCTAACGTATATCAGGAATAAATACGGAGGGTTTAAAGGTGGGATTAGGAATAACGAAACTTTGGTGCGATATTAGTGAGCGGTGAATTAGTGTCAGCTAGCGTAGTTCTGAAGAATATGTCTAGCAAATTGTGGTAATTTTCGGAAGAGAATTACAACACCCGAAGTACTCACGATCGGTAGAGAATACTTAGGCAAACTTATAGGAGATGTAGTGGGAATGATTCTGACGATTGGAAAAATCGTAACCCTAGACCTTTCCAATCGTGTCTCCAACCCTTAGTCGTATTAGTTGATAATTTTACTGCTTTCTAGTATTTGTTAGTTAATTAATTAGAAATAAATATTATAATATTTATAATTAGAAAATTGTTTGGACTTGTGTTTCTTGGCGATATTGAACAACTATAGCTAAGCATTAGTTCTCTGTGGGATTCGACTCCGAACTTTCAGACCGGATTATATTTACAGTGATCGCTTATCCTTTTTAGAACTCGAGTTAGGCGTGATCATACTGCCTCTCAAAACTGTTCAAATTGTACTTGTTTATGCGATGCTAGTAGATTTAGCAAGGTTTAGTTCTTTGATACGTCAAAGATTGATTATCCAACCCTTATTCTTCAATCTTAAGCAAGTTGAAGCCCTTATATGGGTCTTCGCAATTTTTATTGCAGCGTTTAAGCTCATTTTAATTTACGGATAATTTCAGAGACCTCCCTCCAGGTTTCGCCCTATCACACTGACCTCCTTTGTGGTTTACAATATTACGCCTACCTCCCTTATTTTGATTTTCTTGTAACCATTCTTTAAACTCATTAAAAATAAATATAAATAAAATACAATTTGACAGATTTGCCCTTTTTAATGTTAATTTCTTTCAATTATTAATAAACATTATCAACATAACTTACTTAACAAATTCTTTAAAAATAAACCTACACCAATAAGTTAATTTAAATATAGATACATGTGTAAAGCTTATCACTATTGTGCATGCACGTGTCTTTCCCATTAAATCAAGTAAACTAGTTACTTCTGAAAGGTTTCAGGTAGCTTCTCTGTACCTTTACCAGTTCATCGGCGACTTCATTTTTCGCGGCAACCCAACATTTTCCGGTGTCCGATATCAAATTTTATAAGAACGACTCCACAAAAGAGGAAGCTGGTGGGAACGACCAGAAAAGATTTTAGTAAGGATATCCACGAACTGGCAAGAAAAAGGATTCAACAAATAGAGAAAAATCATCCAAAAGTGTTGGTTAACGACGTCAAATTTGAGTAATATATGCTTCCCATTCATGAAAGACGGGTATGTATAAGGAAAATGAGTTTTTCAACTATTGGACAACGAAATCTAGTGGAATTTGGAAGAGAAATTAGATCTAAGCTTGAATGAATGGTCAATAGGGGAGATGGCCGATGAATTTGCATTTATGAATTAAGAGGAACAAGAATAAGAACGTGGAGGACTTCCCGCTCAAGGAAATGCTTTTTTATTTTTAAGGAAATTAATTGAAAGAAATTAACATTAAAAAGGGCAAATCTGTCAAATTATATTTTATTTATATTTATGTTAAATGAGTTCAAAGAATGGTTACAAGAAAATCAAAATAAGAGAGGTAGACGTAATATTGTAAATCACAAGAGAGGTCAGTATGATAGGGCGAAACCTAGAGGGAGGTCTCACAATTATCCGTTTAATTTAATATTATGCAATTAAAAATGAAAAAGTAAAAAAGCAATAGAAGATCTCTATAAACTTTTCATGTTATTTTATTCTATTGGGTTAGTGGTGGAAGTTTCGTTGAAGATCGGATCCTATGCATTGGTCAGATCCGAGAATCAGACATGATATATGGTTCAGATTTGTTAAATCGAAAAATTACAGATGCTGTCGGTGTACTAATAAAGAGAAGCAAGCAAATGGCTTTATTGAAATTTTGGATTAGGTGTATTAATTATTCGTTAATCATGGGATTGGAATGCTCAAGAGTTGGCCAAAGCAATGATTAATGTGGCACTATTTTGAGACAGCCAAAATCTTACTTTAAGAGAGCTTTTTACTACATTAGGTATTTATCTATCTATATATAAATATAAAGGTGGAAATTGGCGTGTGGCATCCCTATTTGGGTAGCTTTCATATTTATCTTTTTTCTGATTTTTTTTGATTTTTTCCTTCTCCATTCTATTAGTTTAGCTTATATTAAAAGACAAAAAGTCTATGTTAAATTCTCAAAACGTTATGATTCTTCTCCCCTCCCCTCCCCTCCCCTTTAATTAATTTTTATTAATGTGTATTAATGCATCAAAGGTAGGCGATAAAAGGACAATATAACGCAAGTCTCATGTGCTATCAAGATATGATCCATCCATTTTAGCTTAAAATGTGCATTGAAAAATTCCCCAGCACATTGTCTTAACACTTAATGGTGTGCTATAGAATCTGAAAGTTCGATTCAAGTACACCAGTGAGGTCTTCGGTATTCTTATTTTTTCCTATTGGGTAGTCATAATTTACATTGTTATATTCTTTTTTTTTTTGGTCATTTGTATTGTTATATTCATGTGTTAGTATGAATGTTCTATCTTGATTGAACTTATATAAATGTTCCATCTTCGCAGCACATTCAAATTGACCCATTTCCTTATTGGCAAAAATATGCCTACGTTTTTGTTGAAAAGTTTATACTTTTGAGTTCCACAATTGTTTCTTACTCAATTTTGCTAGATTTTGGTAATTCGTGCTATCTCATCTGCATTATGAGCGTGGTACACCCGGTGGTATCTACCTTAACATTGAATGCTTTTCTTCAAGGTAATTAGATTCACTCTCTAAGTTCATAAACTTTTTCCTACTCCTATTTGTTTTAATTTCTTTATAAGTGCAAAGATCATTTTTTTACACGGTATGATTTTGGAAGCTGTTTGTGAAATTCAATGATTTGAAAATAGAGGCAAAACCTTGCTGCTTAACAAGAAATGGTAGCATTTGCTGTGGAATTGAAAACAAACTGCAGAAGAGGACATTTAACTTCTTTCATTGGTTTATATGAATTTAAATTTTACTATAATTACTATTTGCTAATGATAATGGAATTTGAACTTTTGTTGAAAGCGGAGTTGAAGTTTTTATTTTTATATAGGAGAGTGAGTGGTCTTATGGTATGAAGATAATAATATTGGCTTGGAGGAAATCTTTGAACTGTATTAGGTTGTTAAGTTAATTTTAACTTGAGAAACCAAAAGAAGTTAAATATGTATTAGATTTACCCAGTTGTTTTACTTATTTAGGCTCTCTAATCTTTTGTTTAGCAAAGATTAGTAAATATTTATAATATGTAAATATTCCAGTAATTTAAATTGGAGGTTGAAGGATAGCCGATCATATTTATATGGCAAAGAAGAAAATAAAGAAATTACTTATGTGCAAGGAAAATTTTCTTGTGCAAGGAAAATTTTCTTTTGTTTTATTTCTTATCTTTTAATCTTATTGTTGCCTTTTTTTTGGGGGGGGG
>AWOL01S0017528.1:57121-80286 GCA_000715115.1 Nicotiana otophora
TCATCTTCATGGTAACCTAATAATCATCAACCAAACATAATTCACTAGGGAAGCATTAAAACGACCAAATGGTAAAACGAAATTGAAAAATAAGGAAGTGGCTAGCAGCACGAAGAAGACATGCATCAAACTAATATAAGGATTCTAAGAAAATTTGTTTAAGTCCAATGATCAAAAAAGAAAAATTAAATGTCGGTGCTTTTCATGTTGCTAACTATTTGTTTTCTAATTAAACTGATTCTTTTCGTATTCTCTAATTAAATTGGATAATCAATGCGTAATAATAACCATATCCTATAATGGAGTATATTTTTGTGCACTATTTTTAACTCTTTTTTCATAGTTTATGTTAAGATTTGAGAATTATTATCTTTTGGTTACTTATCTTTATTATTAAGATGTTGAAGAAAGAAAAACAGATTCGACATTTTTAAAGAAAATGAATGGGTAGAGAAGTAAGAAAGGGGGAAGAAAAAAAAGGAAAAAGTTAAAGATAAAAGGTTTAAAAAGGAAAAGAAATGGAAATAAAAGACAAAAATTACAGAACAGATTCATATAATTAAGTATTTATATGCACATAATAAATGTACAACGAACTAACCATGTCTTGAATTTGTTAAACATATGCACGGAAGAAGTTTTCTTGAAATTCTTTTCCTTCTTTACTTTCTTTTGAGAAAAATAAAAGTATTTTTTCACTTATATTGATTATACAACAATCAAGTATTTTTGAAAGAGTAAAAACTCTAAGTGATGGAAAATTATATAAAACGTATAAAGCTAAGTGTGGATAATATAATTGGTTAAAACTTGAAATATTTGAATTTGAAGACAAAAGAAATTTTAAAACTTTTGGTATTCGTAAAATCTAATAATTCGCGCGAAACGCGAGTAGATTCACTAGTTTGGATATAAATACAAATTTGACTCCACGGTATTGGTCTACTGAGGCCTAACTAATTTTTAAGTGTTTTGTAGCATGTGATAAAGGATTCGATTTTCAATAATTTATGAGATGTCAAAATTTGAATCACCGTATTACGCGTTTAATGAGATTATTGATACATAATACGTTTCTCTTGCATGGATATTATTTATTATTAATTCTTTTAATATTCTTTCAAAATTATCTTTTATTTCTCTTCAAAAGTCTCACTTAAATAAATTTACATTATCTCTAAATGTAAGCTTGTTCCTTTCAATGACAGATATTAGATATACATCCCAAAACTGATCATGTTATATTTCCATATCAACTGTCATTCGAAAACTCTAGTTATATATACATATAGGCGTCGTTTGTTATGAGGTACAACAATGTATAGTGGTGGTATAAAAATTTAATACCACTTTAATACTTTATTTGGTTAGCAAATCTGGTATAAGTTATCCCGGGATTATAATTAATACCGGGATAACTTATACCTTGTAGAGGGTGGGGTAATTAGTGACGTGATAACTTATACATTCTTCTTAAAAATTATGCAATTGTCAATTTTAATACAACATATCAAACAGTGGATAAAAAATAATATCAGGATAACTAATCCCAATATAACTAATCACATCATAACTTATCCTGGCATAAACCGTATTCAAACCAAACGACCCCATGGGGTATGGTGTGTGTTCAAAGTAGTCAGTGTAATGATACTTCAAACTAATAGCTTCAGATTCTGCATCCACATATATGGTTCGTTTTTTATTTCATCAGTCACTACTATATATGCTCAATTATAAGGTAAATAATATTTTCTTAAACTAACTGCTTCAAATTCTCAGTGTTTGGATGGAGGGTGAATAATACTTTTTGAAAAATAAATATTCATAAAAATTGAAAATAGTGTCAACAAACTTTAATGAAATTTTGAATATTAACGATTGATAATATGATTATTAGTTAAAGTAGTGATATGAAGTTAAAAGCTAAAATATTTCTGAAGAAGACAGGGAATTAAGTTATTTTCTCTCACTCGGTGAAAATTTTTCTAACAATGAAGTATACTTACATAATTCATTTCTTTTTGGAGGTGATTATTTAACTGACTACTATTAAATTTCACAAGAGAGACAAGCAAATATTCTTGGTGCAGTAACACTTGTAATATTAAACTTCAAATATAAGAGCTGTGGAGATGCTCATGTGACGGACAATGATGAAATGATATTTTAAATGTAAATTAATACTCTCAGATATTTCAAAAATTTATACACTAAACTTTCAAGGAAAATTTGGAATTGGAGACAAAATACTTTCCACTTCTTTTGTTTAGAATATTTTTCTAAGTAAATTTTTTTCGACATTTAGTTGGAGAGAAATTATTTTCAAAGACTTTTAAATACTAAAGACTGATAACAATGAGTATTGATTAGTTATACGAAGTTAATAATTGAAATACGTGTTATTTGGTTGAACATATCTTCTTTGAAGTGTATTGTGCTTCATTTGGTTACTATTATGTTTATTTATAGTCTAAGCTTGTAACTTATGCAGAGTTCTTTTAAGAAGAATCACGATTCTTTCCAAAGGTTCTTTTACTAAATAGATCAATATGCACAATTACAGTCTTCTTTTAAACTTTGAAGCTTTTTAATCTGAGCTGTTTTAAACCTGGTTCCTGAATGTCCTCATAACATGTGCGAGCCTTATGGGCACGACTTGATATTCTTTTCGAAAGAAAGAACTGATTACATAAAAAATATACACAAGTAATTGAGAGAGTAGGGATAAAACTCGAGCTATAGCCTACAAAAGAGGGATCAAAGTTACTTTTTCACCAGAAACATGATCTTAGCAGGCAAAATTTATTTGCAGTGATAGGAAAGATCTGTAAACCTATAGAGACAACATAAATACTAACACCTAAACTCTAGGCATGCGATCTTTTGGTTGTACATTGGCTAGTAATACACAGAAATAAATTAAGAATCCTCCAGTAAGACATTTTGAATTGATTTTTCTTCCTTCTTTGAGTAGGTAACATAACATAAGATGAAGTCATGCATTGTACCTCTTATGGCACGTTCCTGAACATGTGAATCAGTTTGCCAACTCCCGTGTTTAACTATTCTCACTTTCATCTCTTAACATATCACGCGACATTTACTAGCTTTGCACGTCTAGTTTTGGGGTCAACTTCTACTTGAAGTCCAAGTCGAGCAAGTTCCGGAACATCTGCAGTTCCTTGAAGCTCTAAATCAGCAACAACTCCTTGGTTTTCTGCATTTCCTTCCAATAGGTTCCGCACACACCAGATTCCCCACTCCCTTAAGAAAGGATTATCATCATCTGTAACACACTGTTGTAGCAGTAAAAGGATCCCATTTTTATCTCTAATCTCATCTTGGATGTGCCTTCTCCTATAAGCACAGTTTCCAAGGATGGCAACAATATCTCTCCGGAAACCTTTGTATGGACAACACCTCAATGACGAAGATGCTGTCGCCTCCTTGATCTGATCCTGTGTCATTGCTTTCCTAATTGTCGTTGGAGGTTCAAGATTTCGAAGCAAGTCCAAAAGAAGTTCAATAAGCCCAGAGGAAACTAATATATCCACAACATCCTTTGGACCTTCCTCCTTAGAACTTGTCAGGTGACCACAAGCGCAAATATCTCTCAAGATCACGAGTGAGTATCCTAGAACATCAATAGGAGCAGACCCCGTCGGAAGATCATCTTTCCCTCTGGTTGAAAAGTCAACAACCACTGCAGCACTCTTCAATATCCCAAAGATACTTAAAGCAAAAACATGTGAAACAACAATATGCTCTAATTGCTCATTCAAGATTTCTGAAAGGATACTCAACAGATGAGCTTGCTCACTAACAAACTGGTAAGCTAAATGTGTAATAATATCATTGTTCTCAACATAAGGATGTGAATGTAACTTGAAGAAAATTGATGAAAAGTAGGAGCCTTCGATGCAAATTTTTGAAAGAAGCAACTTCAACCAATCTTCTTTGAGACCAACTGCAAAAGGGTATGAAACCATAAGCTAACCATGGTTACCAAATAAATAAAAAAATGAAAAATATTTTGGATCCATTAGAACGACAATATTCACTGGCATTTACCGGCTGATGAAGTACATATGATTTCATTAAGAATCGGCAACCCTTGCTCCGAACTTAACTCTGTTAGCAGTCCATCAGTACCTTCACAGCAAGTATAAATGACCATACACAGAGGATCACATATTTCTCTGCTTCTAACTCCAGCAATCTTCAAGAACCTATGAGGAAACAATTGGTACCACACATCACACTGATGTTCTCTCCCAGCTACTGAGTAGTTTCCCAGAAGTTGCAGCACAACTCGGATAATCTCGCAATCAGGATCAATAGTAAGTCCTACAGAGGTAATAACATCCATGACTGTTTCAACTCCTCTTTGTTCAAGAAAGGCATTTTGATTTCTCATCTCCCCAGCACACATGTTTCTAAGTACCTTAAGAGACAATAAAAGGAGGTGACGCCAAGAGGGGGATAACAGAGACCGACAGAGTTGGAGGACAGCAGTGGCAACATTCTTAGTGGACAGATCAAACCTTCTATCAGGAACTTTGGCAATTTCTATCAGCTTCTCTAGTGCCTTTTCTAAAGAAGCTGAGTTTGACACAAGTAATAATGTTTTGGTAACATTTTCCGGGACATAAAGCTCCGGTACAAATTTATCATCCATAACCTAACAAGGAGAGTAGAAAAATAATCAAATGAATGAAGAGTCGGTAAGTTCAAACAACTTTCTCAATTGCCTTCTCGAGGACTTTGGCAAAAAAAAAAGACCATATTTAAGTCTTTATCCCAACAAAATACATATCATTTCATATCTGCCATAGGGAAAAAAAAAAGACTACAAAATTAGTATAAACAGAATCAAATGAATAACACCACAAAACCCACACAATGCATAAATAGAATTAGCTAAATGCATGCGAGAAAAAAAAAAAGAAAAAAAAAGATTTTATCATTGAAAAGGTAAGCCATTGGAATATGAAATGAAAAATGATGAAGGTTTAGCTGCATTTCTTCTTCTAGATATGAAGAAGCAATGCTATTTCTAAGGGTATTCCGGAATGTATTGTGCAAGTACGATATAGATAAAGTAAAACATCTTCTCCAGAATTGGATAAAAGCATGAAGAAAATCACTTTACCTCATTTTGAGGTAAGAAAAAAAACATACTAAGTAACTTCTTGGCATTTGTTTCTGAGCTAAAAATCTCAAGAGCTGATCAAGACAATCAAGCCTTATGGAGATCTTCACAATTTGTTTTCCGAATAGAACTTTTTTGCTTATGCCTGCAAGTTCTTTGTTTAAGGAGCTTATGTAATTAAAGAAAGGGAGGCATCTTTCTTGCTCATCCTTAATGCACCAACATATGTCACCTTTAATTGGTGAACTAACAAGACCCTTGCACTGAACACTTACAAAAAGCTCATAGATATGCTGAAGGAAAGATTTTCTATCCTAATGCTCATTTATTCTATTTGACATATTCAGAATTATACCTTAATTTGGAATGACATCTTTTCTTTAATTATTTTAATTATCTCAACTCATAAAGCGGAGAAAATGTTTTTGACCAAGTCCAGTTTTACTTCAAAAGCCTAAGAGTTGCAAGAAAGGAATAACCCTTTTATTCATTCTCAAACTTGAGAAATTCTATCGAATGGAAGAAATGGTTAGTTGGTTACAAAAGCTATACTTAGAATCTTAATGCAGCGAAAAACAGGCACCTAACATGGAAAAAAAAGACGAGAAGATAAGATAAGTACCAATGTAGAACCTTAAGTTTCAAGAACATATCAATTCGATGTAACAGAATACTCAACCACAACGAAGTGGTAGCAGTTATTGCGATAAATAAAAGTGAACCAGAAAGTTATGAAAAAAGAGAAAGTCATATTTCTGCAACAAAAGAACTCATTCAAAGGTATTAGCAGTTTGAAATTTGAAGAGGGACAAACGATAAGGGCCCAGAAAGAAATCAAAATTCAAAACCATCCTTTAGATGTTCCAATTTCAAAAAAACAATCATATACCAAATAAAGATATCAGAAAAATCGAGCAGTTCTTGTTCAGACAGATCAAAGAATGAGGAAATATTTTTCAGACCCCCTGCAGTTCATATGAATCTTATCACAACTCCTAACAGCTAAAACCCTAAAAGGGACTAGTACATTACCTCAATCAGTAGATAATAAAATAAACGATAGATGAATCTTGGCTTAAATAAATAAGTGTTAGAAATAATTCATAACACTTTCACTGAATGATATATCGTACTTGGGTTGATTTTGATTCTGATATTTTATGTTTGTTCAAGTTGAGTTGAGTTCCGCTCTACAATTAAGGTATTGAATATTCATAAATCCAGGTATTGCATGTTCATACCTCTCTTTACTTTGATTCACATGTCATCTACCTTATTCTGCAACTTCATATTTTATGCCAGGTTGAGAGGGCTGAACTTGAAACTTTTGAGAAGGTGACCATGAAATTGGGATAACTTGAAGTTCTTTCTGCCAAACAAGTAAGCCATGTAAAAAAGACATCGATGTACATTCTTTTGAATTCACGCTTTATCTGTTATTTAAAATTCAACTGGAATATGTGGTTAGATTCTTTGCCTCAGTTAACAACCCTTTCTTTTTTCTTGTTCAAGTTGTAAGAGCTTCGCAGTGAGCTTCATTGAATTATAATTTTTTCTAATTATTTAACCTTCCACCCGGCATGACGATTTAGCAACCATATTGCTCTTTAAATTTAGGTCGCCTGTTTGTATATTTTTCATTAATCATATTTTGTGGCATCCGTTCTGTTACTGAGATTTTTCATTAATCATATTTTGTAGCATACAGTCAAGGGACGCTTGAAAGAGAATATAGCCCCACTACACATATATCATAGGAAACCACTGTATGCTGCACTTGGTTTACTGAAGCTAAATGTTTTAGGTTTAAAATCTAACCAAAAAAATACACCAGTCAGAACTTAAGTTCACACAACCCCAGCTTAATTGAACTCGGCCAAGCATTTTCTCAAACATAATATGTGCGCACTTCAAAAATCCTAGCTCTCACAAATTCCCCTAGAAGTAGCATTCAACAGCTCATCTCAGAAAAAAAACAATCATAAGCACCAACAACAAGGCAGAATATCGGGAAGAAATTCAAACATTGAGCAGAACGGGAAAAGAGAGTTCGGGAAATAGCAAGAGGAGAAGAAAGTTGCAATGAGTGAATAAAATTACAGAGCAAGGGCCAAGAAGAGAGAGTAGCTGTTGCATACCTGAGAATGTTAGGAACGCCAGAGAAGTTGCCGCTTTCTTGAAGAATCCACAGTCACAGAGAGACGGAGAGAGCAGAGTAAGAAAGTTTCGGGAGATCCCTAGCGGGCAGCGGCTAGCTTTAGAAAGTTTCCAACTGGGGAAGCCGGGAAGGGAGGAGAAGTGGAGAACCTTAGCACGCGGCTGCTAGAAACAATGGGAAGTGGCGAACTGCCGAACTTGGAAAGGGATGATATGGAAATATTGAAAAAATCAGGGCGTTTGGACATAAGAATTGTAAAATTAAAAAAACAAAAATAATAATTGAGTGAAAATATTATTTAAAAATTAGAATTATCTTTGGACATAAATATAATTTTGAGTTTTTTTTGAATTTTTCTAAGTAAACTGAGCGAAAATTTTGAAAAACGACTTTTTAGATTTTTAAAATTTTTAAAAAATTCCAAAATTTATTTTCAAACCAAACACTTATTTCGAAAAAAAAGTGAAAAAATTATTATGTCCAATCGGGTCTTAGTATTAACACCGAAATACGGAATTAATTTCGATCCGGTCCGTTTTTTCATATTTCGGATTTTATGCTCAACTAAACTTTATGTTTATAGAGATTTGGTTCGTCAAAATTATAGCTTATCTCAGTTCCCACACTTAACTTATCAGTATTATCATATTTAGCCTATGATGTTGCTTCAAGTCCTAAGGAGAATTTAGTAATTCTCGGCAAGGTTGATAAAAATGCATGTGATTTATTTCGATTTGTTTTAACACTATTTCTGTAGCGACCCGACCGATCGTTTTGCTTTCTAGATCACCATTCTCCTAACTAAGACTCCCCGTATGTGCTTTTACTGTTTTATGACTTGCGGGGATGGTTAGTTCGGGTTTGGACGGGTTCAGGTTGAAATCAGAACATTTAGTTCCTTAATAGTGGCTTAAAATGGTTAAGTTTGACTTAAGTCAACATTTTTAGTAAACGGCCTCGGAATCGGGATTTGACGGTCCCAATAGGTTTGTATGATGATTTTGGACTTGAGCGTATGTTTGGATCGGGTTTCAAATGACTCGGGAGCGTTTCGGCGCTTAATATTGAAAGTTGGCGCATTGAAGGTTTTCAAGTTCTTTATGTTTGGTTTGGAGTAGGTTTTGGTGTTATCGAGGTCCGTTTGAGATTTTGAGCTTGGGAATAGTTCCGTATGGTGATTTAAGGCTTGCACGCAAAGTTTGGTGTCATTCCGAGTAGTCTAAGTATGATTCGGCGCGTTCGAGGGGTGCGATTCTTAGTTTTGATATTGTTTTACGCGTTTCGAGAGTTGGAGCAGGTCCGTATTATAATTATAGACTTGTTGGTGTATTTGGACGGGGTCCCGGGTGGCTCGGGTGAGTTTCGGACCGCCCAGAGCTAAGTCCCAAAAATCTGGTGTACTGGTTCTGGTTTCCTTCTTCGCGATCGCGAGGACTGTGTCGCGTTCACGGAGAAGAAAATTTAAGGGGCTTAGATTTGCTCTACTCGTACGCGACCCATTACCCGTATTCGCGAAGGTGTGGGACCTTTGGCCTTCGCGTTCGCGTGAAGGGGGCCGCGTTCGGGGCAAGGAAGTACAATAGGTTCATCAGCCTATGATTACAACATGAGCTGCCGCACCAGCCTTCCGTCCGCCAGAGGTTGAGGGCAGGTGGGTAGGGGCCGTCCTAGAGGTGGAGGCCAGTCAGGTGGCGCTCCAGCTAGGTTCTATGCCTTTCTAGCCACACCAGATGTAGTAGCCTCAGATGCCGTGATCACAAATATTATTTTGTCTATTGTAGGGATGCTTCGGTACTATTTGATCTAGAGTCTACGTATTCATATATTTCATCTTTGTTTGCTCATTTTCCAGGTGTTCCTCGCGAGTCCTTGAGTACTCTTGTTTATGTGTCCACTCCAGTGGGCGATTCTGTTGTTGTGGATCAGATCTACCGGTCATGTATCGTGACTTTCTGTGGTTATGAGACTAGAATGAATCTTCTGTTTCTCGATATGACCGACTTTGAGGTCATCTTGGGCATGAACTGGTTATCTCCATATCATGTCGTCAAAACTGTTACATTGGCGATACCAGAGTTGGCTAGATTGGAATGAAAGGGTTCATCTGCCAGTGCATCTAGCCGGGTTATCTCTTTCCTGAAGGCTCGACATATGGGCGAGAAGGGTTGTTTGGCTTATCTAGCTTATGTTCGGGATAATGCTGCAGAGACTCAGGTGATTGATTTAGTGCATGTGGTCCGGGAGTTCTCCGATGTGTTTCCTTCTGATCTACCATGCATGCCACCAGATCGTGATATCAATTTCTGTATTGATTTGGCTCCAGGTACCCAGCCTATCTCTATTCCACCATACCGCATGGCTCCGAAAGAGTTGAAGGAGTTGAAAGAGCAGCTTGAGGATTTCCTAGCAAGGGGGTTCGTCAGACCCAATATGTCCCCTTGGGGTGCACTGGTGTTGTTCGTGAAGAAGAAGGATGTGACTATGCGAATATACATTGATTACCGCCAGTTGAACAAAGTTACCATTAAGAACAAGTACCCGCTGCTACGTATTGATGATTTGTTTGACCAGTTGCAGGGGGTCAGGGTGTTCTCTAAGATCGAATTGAGATCGGGGGTATCATCAGTTGAAGATTCGTTATTCGGATGTTCCGAATACGGCTTTCCGGACTAGATATAGCCACTATGAGTTTTTAGTGATGTCCTTCAACTTGACCAACGCCCCGGCGACGTTTATGGATTTAATGAGCCGGGTGTTCAGGCTATATATTGACTCGTTTTTCATTGTCTTCATTGATGACACATTGATCTACTCGTGTAGCATGGAGAAGCACGAGCAGCCTTTGAGAGTGGTGCTTCAAACCTTACGGGAACATAAGCTATATGCTAAGTTCTCCAAATGCGAGTTCTGGTTAGATTCTGTGGCATTCCTGGGGCATATTGTATCAGGCGAGGGTATTAAGGTAGATCCCAGGAAGATCGATGCAGTTCAGGGTTGGCCTCATCCTACCACAACGACTGAGATCAAGAGCTTCTTGGGGATAGCAAGTTATTATCGTCGATTTTTGTGGAGGGCTTCTCATCTATTGCAGCACCTTTGACTAGATTGACCCAGAAGGATGCTCCGTTCCGATGGTCCGATGATTGCGAGGCGAGCTTTCAGAATCTCAAGACCGCATTGACTATATCACCGGTATTAGTGTTGCCTTCCGGTTCAGGGATGTATACTGTGTATTCGGACGCTTTACGCGTTGGCCTGGGTTGTGAATTGATGCAAGAGGGACGAGTTATTGCATATGCTTCACGTCAACTGAAGCCCCACGAGAATAATTATCTCGTACATGATTTGGAGTTGGCCGCAATAGTTCATGCTCTCAAGATCTGGAGGCATTATCTTTATGGGGTGTCTTGTGAGGTTCACACCGATCATCGCAGCTTGAAGCATTTGTTCAAGCAGATGGATCTCAGTTTGAGGCAACGTAGGTGGCTCGAGTTACTAAAGGACTATGATATTACCATCCTTTATCATCCGGGCAAGGCGAATGTTGACGGTTCCAATAGGTTTGTATGATGATTTTGGACTTGGGCATTTGTTCGAATCGGGTTTCGAATGACCCGAGAGCGTTTTGGCGCTTAATATTGAAAGTTGGTGCATTGAAGATTTTCAAGTTCTTTAAGTTTGGTTTGGAGTAGGTTTTGGTGTTATCGAGGTCCGTTTGGGATTCCGAGCTTGGAAACAGTTTCGTATGGTGATTTAAGGCTTACACGCAAAGTTTGGTGTCATTCCGAGTAGTCTAAGTATGATTCGGTGCATTCAGAGCAAGTTGAAAACTTGAAGTTCAAAATTTGATTCAATTTGGTTTTGGGGTGCGATTCTTAATTTTGATGTTATTTTACATATTTCGAGAGTTTGACCAGGTCCGTATTATTATGGACTTGTTGGTGTATTTGGACGGGGTCCCGAATGGCTCGGGTGAGTTTCGGACCGCCCGGATGTAACTCCCAAAACTCTGGTGTGCTGGTTCTGGTTTCCTTCTTCGCGATCACGAGGGCTGTGTCACCTTCGCGGAGAAGAAAATATGAGGGGCTGAGATTTTCTCTACGCGTCCGTGTTCGCGAAGGTCTGGGACCTGTGGCCTTCGCGTTCGCATTAAGGGGCCCGTGTTCGCGTAGGGAGAAAGGCCTAGGGGTGTGAGCTCGTTCCTCTTCGTATTCACGAGCTGGACCACGCGTTCGAGAAGCTCAGGCTTGTTAGCCTCCGTGTTCGCCTGTGGGTCCTCGCGTTCGCGATTACCTTTTTCCTGGGCCGGGGCATCTTGCCTTCACGATCGCGATGGCTTTTTCACGATCGCGAAGAAGAAATGTCTGGGCCGTGTGTTTTAAAAATCGGGGCTTAGGCTCATGTTTTTCATTTCTCTCACTTGTTGGTCGAATTTAGAGCTCTTTGAAGAGGGGTCTTCAACTAGCACTTTGAGGTAAGTAATTTCTATACAATATGAGTTTAAATCACGCATTATGGGAAAATTTTAACATAGAAATTGTAAAACTTTTAGGAGATTATTGGAAAATATATGTTTTGATAAAAATGGGATTAAACCACGAAAATGATTGTGGAATTGAGTAGAAATTATATATTTGAGTTCGTGAAGTTATGGGTAACATTTATCTTCAAAAATTTTCGAAATTCGGGTACGTGGGCCCGGGGTGAATTTTAGGAATCTTCCAATTTGGGTTGGGTAATTACTCTAATAATTAAATTATAAACTTGTGAGTGTATATTGATTAATTTATGTAATATTTGGCTAGCTTCGAATTGTTCGGCACCAAGTTGAGGCTTTAGAGTGAATTTGTGGGCCGGAAAGTGAGCTTTGGGATGAGGTACGTCTCTTGCCTAACCTTGTAAGAGGGAATTTACCCCATAGGTATTTTAAATTACTATTTGCTCCTAATTGTGGGTGCTACGTACGCACAAAGTGACGAGAGTTCGTGTGTAGCTACAAATCATGCTTATGTCCGGGTAGTTTTAGGACCCTATCATGAAATTACTTGTATTGTTTGCACTCGTTAATTTAAGCGCTTAAATTATATTGAGACTTGATAAAGGATTCGTAAGACCGAACTTCACTGACTTTAAGTTTTGACGAGTTACTTAACCGTTGATAGATATTGTGCCTCTTGTATGTATTAGTCTTGTGATAACCGTTAAATCGAATATTCACAGAGTACCCTCTCTTCTTGTGGAGCGGGCCGAACACTTCGATAGTAGAATAGCGTCGATCGACCCTCAGCAGTGTACACATTATTCTGGATCGGGCCGTACTACCTCGGCATAAATCGTGCGTGATAATGCTCGGAGTCCGATTACACTTGATATTATTTTTATGACTTGAGAAATTATAATTTACTTGATGGCCCGTAATTGTTGAAGTTAGTATGTGTCAGTGGAGATTTTAGATTGACTTTTAGTTAAAGAATCACTTCTTTGTTATTTGTTATTGTGTTATTATTATTATTGATATATTCCATGCCTATTTAGAATTTCCGTAATTAATTTATTGGTCTATAGTAAGTGTCGATGTCAACCCCTCGTCACTACTTCTTCGAGATTAGACTGGATACTTACTGGGTACATGTTGTTTATGTACTCATGCTACACTTCTGCACTAATCGTGCAAGATCTGAGGCAGGTGCATCTGGCAATCATTCAGGCACGCACCTCCATTACCCGAGGCTTAGTGGTGAGCTGCTTTTTGAGTCCGTTTTGCAACACCCCCAGTCTCACTTTTGTATTTACTTTCTGTCTATCTTATTTCAGACAGTAGCATATGTGTTTTGTATATTCTACTAGTTGTCCATACACTTGTAACATCGGGTTTTGGGAACATGCTAGTAGACACTTTATGATTTTGAATATTTATTTCACTGTATTTACTCTCTCATTAGTTTATGCTTTACCTTACTATAATTTCTCACTATTCATTTACTTAATAAATAAAAATCAACTACTTTTAAAATATTAAAAAGGAATAAGTACATGACTAGTTCACTGTTGGCTTGCCTAGCAGCGACGTTGGGCGCCATCACGGCCTATAGGAGAAATTGAGTCGTGACAATTTGGTACTACTCCTCCCTAAAATCTTAAATGTTGGACATTTAATGGAAAATAATTTTTGAAAATATAACTTATGCTATACTCCCAAAAGAATTCTTAACAAGAGTTTAGACACGTGACAACTTAGGTTTATGTCAACTTATCACTGCTTTTTACGTATATTTTTAACATCTTTAAGTAAAATTGATAACGAATTCTTACTTAATTTAATAGATTTAAGGTTTATGAGCTTGAAAGAATAAGGAGAATGCAAAATGATAGAGAAAAAGTCAAGAAAAAGACATATTGCTGAGTAAAATAAAGCCAAGTAGATTGATGAAGAAACAAGGAAGAAGTACAGGAATGTGGATGGCACACATACATGAAATGAGTTAATAACCTAAATATGGTTCTTTTGGACAAGTAGGACCAAAATAAGTGTAAAAAAGAAAGAGTGATATATCTATATATAGCGTTCTTTTAAAGAGCGCTATAATTTAACGTTTGTTTTCGACATTAAGGTATAGCGCTCTTTCAAAGAGCGTTATATGTAAAAACGCCTTTAATAAAGGCGATATACCTAGAAGCTGATAAGACAGGTATGCATAGCGCGATATATAAAAGCGCTATATGTATAGCGCTTTTATATACTGCGTTATACATACATAAAAAACGTTCCCCTTCCCTTTCCCCCACGTTTTGAACCAGAAGCTCCCTCCCCCATTTTTAAAAAACGTTCCAGCGGTCTCCCCCATTAACGAGATAAAAAAATCGAGTGGACCCCACCCGTCCCATAAAAAGTAAAGAGTGTTGGTCCCACATCCTAGCTAAGCCTTCTCTTGTTGTGGGTTGCTTGTTACAGACTCAAATCTTCAATTCTTCAACTTTCTAAAAAATATAAATCGAGGAATTCCGATTTAGTTTATGTTGAAACTCATATAAATAATGCATATTAGTTGTTTTGAATGTGTTCCATGTTGTTTTGTATTTTTTGCGATTAAACTGGTATGTTATTTTTATCCGGACTAAGATATTAGTGTTCTAAAAATATATGTAAAAATTGAGAAATCATTATTATTTGTTAATAAAAATGTTAATTAATTACTTTTACTATTTTATATGTATTTTCGTGAATGTTTTGTGATTAAAATGTATTTGTTATTTTTATCTAGTTTAGATTATTTATTTACTTAAAAACTAGTAATATAGTGCCCTTTTAGCGTAGTAAAATGTAGAGCCTTTTAGCGTAGTATCCCTGTTATTTAAGTATCTCTTATACTGATAGATCAAAGACAAACTATGTCCAATTTACAAAAGTTAATTATTTAATTTACAAATAAACATATAAAATTATAAAACTAACATGTAAAAATAATAAAACTAACACATACAAGAATTCAGGATAGGTTGGTGCTACTGGGCATCAAATATCGAGCCTAGAACCCATATGTCAATACTCTGTCCAATTAAATATTGTATAGTTATAAAAATTAATTATTTAATTTATCAAACAAACATATAAAATTATAAAACTAACATGTAAAATAATAAAACTAATACATACAAGAATTCAGGATAGCTTGGTACTACTAGGCCTCAAATATCAAGCCTCGAACCTATAAGTGAATACTTTGTCCAATTAAATATTGTATAATTATAAAAATTAATTATTTAATTTACAAAACAAACATATAAAATTATGAAACTAACATATAAAATAATAAAACTAACACATACAGGAATTCAGGATAACTTGGTGCTATTGAGCCTCAAATATCAAGCCTAGAACCCATATGTGAATACTTTATCCAATTAAATATTGTATAATTATAAAAATTAATTATTTAATTTACAAAACAAACATATAAAATTATGAAACTAACATATAAAATAATAAAACTAACACATACAGGAATTCAGGATAACTTGGTGCTATTGAGCCTCAAATATCAAGCCTAGAACCCATATGTGAATACTTTATCCAATTAAATATTGTATAATTATAAAAAATAATTATTTAATTTACAAAACAAACATACAAAATTATGAAACTAACATGTAAAATAATAAAATTGACACATACAAGAATTTAGGATAGCTTGGTACTATTGGGCCTCAAATATCGAGCCTGAAACCCATATGTTAATACTCTGTCCAATTAAATATTTTATAATTATAAAAATTAATTATTTAATTTATAGAACAAACATACAAAATTATGAAACTAACATGTAAAATAATAAAATTGACACATACAAGAATTCAGGATAGCTTGGTGCTACTGGGCCTCAAATATCGAGCCTGGAACCCATAGATATATACTATATCCAATTAAATATTGTATAACTATAAAAATTAATTATTTAATTTACAGAACAAACATACAATTAATATTTTTTAATTTACAGTAGATGACATGGACGTGCCGCCTATGCATCCCGGACCTTTCTGCAATGGGCTATTAGTGTTACTGGACGATCATAGGTCCGCCCACGTATGGGAGGGAGAGTTACTGGCCCAGACTCTCCGCGCCAGGAGAGTGGACGACATTCCACCTGCCCATTGGCGAGGCCACCATCACGCTGCAGGATGAGGAGGTTTTATATGGGCTGCCCATTGATGGACTGCCCGTTGCACTGCCTCAGGCCATGAGAGAGATGACACGTTGGCAGTATTTGGACATGCTGCAGCAGCTCACTGGTTTCAGGCCACAGGATGAGACTGCACACTCAGAGGCCAGTCGCATGAGTTTGACAACTATTCGACAGCATTTGGAGATATTGCCCCCCGACATCACTGGCGAGACAGATGATCAGGATATTCGCCGGTATACGAGGTTATTGCTGCTCCTTATGTTTGGAGGGGTCTTGTTCCCGAATACTTCGGGGAACCTAGTCAGCTTGAGATTTCTTCATCATCTTCAACGGCTAGATGATTTACCCTAGTACAGCTGGGGTGCTGCTGTTCTCGCCTACTTGTACAAGCAGATATGTCGGGCGAGCATGGGCACCCAACATGACGTATGTGGATTTTTGTCGCTGCTACATGTGACAACATATTCGAATACTCTATTCATTATAACATATCCAGTAAAAATTTATCTTAAATTTTACGTCAACTTTGTATGTTAGGTTTGGGCCTGTGAGTGGTTCCTGCAGTTGCAGCCAACTCTACCACCATTACCTCCGGATGTACCACCTCCGCTTCTCTCTCTAGCTAGGAGGTGGGTTCTCCGGTGGGGATACGTACATATCTATGAGGCTCGGCATAATCTCCCCCTTTACAGGGATTTGTTGGATATACTGGACAAGACAATACACATAACGTAGTATTTAATCGCGATATGCTAACACATAACTTAGTATTTAACCGCGCTATATATATTCACATATTTATCAAAAATATTCCTCCTCTGACAGTGTAGTTTTCTAATAATAATTTTAGCGTGAAATTCGAAGGTCTACTAAAAAATTTTCCGTTTTTTAATCCAATACTATTTTTGATTACATGAACGGGAGGGATAAATTCATTAATTTACTCAACTGAAAAATGGACCATTATCAATAAGATTTAACAACAATGGAAACATAATTTTATTTGATACATCTTGCAACATAAACAAGTACATACACTTATTACAACTACATTACGAAACCCAGTTACTACGTGTATCCTTGATAGTTGGGCACATTAGAAGAACTCCCACCAGGAGCTGGATTACCACCGCCACCCAAACCAGCCGAAGGACATTTTCGACGGTCATGTCCTGTTTGCGAGCATATACCACATTTGCGCGCATAAACGGTATCGCTAACATCCATTTAGTTTTGTATACGCGTTCTCTTCTGCACATGTATTCGACACAAAAATTCATTGTTACACACCATTTTAAATGGTTCTGGCGGCCAATAATGCTCAGCACCCACTGGCTGCAACTGCCTACTATAGGTGTTTAAGTATGCAATAACACTATATTATTTATCAACATAGTTGGTTGGCCCTAACATGTTGAAAGCACTTGATGGCATGTGAGCACGTCATGTGGTGGACGGACCATTTCCCACAAGAGCATAACCTTGTAGATTTATTTATGGCATGCACATTATTCCCCCGGTTTTGATGGATAGCAGTGTGAACTTCAAAAATATTTTGTCCTGATCATACTATAAAAATGAATGCCAATGTGCTTGCCGCCTGTATTTCTCAAATCTCTTCATCGGCAATGGCATAAATTCAACACCCATTTCCATCAATGACGTTGCAGCTGCAACCCTTTCAACAAACCTCTCGGCCATCTGATTGAACGGCATGCACACCATGGCAGTGACAGGCAATCCTCTTGCCGACTTCAATAACCATTGAAAGACTCTGACATATTTGTAGTCAAAATTCCCCATCTTCTTCCACCATCCGCATGCAAAGTCCACTTGTCAAGCTCATGTCACATCAACCAATGATAGGCTCTCTCGTCTTCCTGCCTGATAGATTCCATGTGCCTCCGGAATTTATGCTCTTGGTGGTCTGTTGCTGCCATCCACATCAAATCATGCAGATCCTTGTTGGGATGTGCCTTCTGGAAATTGGCCTTCAGGTGCCTCACACAGTAACGGTGGTAGGCATAAGGTTCTTGCCATGCATGCAAATTCTCTACAGAACTTAAGATACCACCATGCCGATCAGATATTAGACAAATACCGGAACGCTGTTTGACAACGTGCTCTTTCAAATGGTTCAAAAACAGCGTCCACATCTCTTGGCTTTCATTGGCACAAATAGAAAAGGCTAGAGAAAATATTTGTCCATTAGCATCTACCGCAACGACGATCAACAACTTGATATCATACTTTCCATAGACATGAGTGCCGTCTATGGATATTACCGGCCGGCAATGCGGAATACCATCAATTGTTGGTTTAAATGCCCAAAACACGTAATTGAATATATATTCTGGTCTTCCCGGACTCCGCTCAAGCTTCCATTCAACAACCGTCCCGGGTTAAAGTGTTGCAGTGTGGCCATGTACCTGGCTAGAACTGCAAATGACTTATCCCAGTTACCATAAATAATTTCAAACGCACGTTTGCGCCCTAGAAATGCCTTTATTTTGGTAATGGTATGGCCCTATTCCCGGTGGACTGATGTAATGCACTCTTTGATTTTATACCTTATGGACGCTTCCGGGTGTGAATAAGGACAAGAGAAATAAAGTCAATAACCAAGTTGTAGTGATTCCCATTGAATGTGTCCATTTTACATATGTGGGTGGGAATATATTTACCCACTTTCCATAGACCTGTGTTCTTCTTGCTCGCACGCAGCATCCAATGACAACCCATAAACCATCTACGGCAAACAACCTTGTATACATCCGGACTTGACACCCATACCGTCATCTCACGACACTCTTTTACGCTGTATATTTTTGCCGCCCTGCTTAGGCGTGCTTTATCAGGAAAAACATGCCCTTTGCCAGCACCATTGGTCTAGAATCATCCCACATTGCTGTCCGAATTTCATCAAAAATCCCTTATGAGAGCATCCACATCCGGCATACTTGGCAAATGATCAAGGTAGGAAATCTTCCTTGAATGAAACGACAATTGGGACTCATACACTATTGGTATAACGGGGGGTGGAGGGTGGGTGGAGCATACTCCCTCGTCAAATCAGGTCCTTCATTCTCTTCCTCCTCATCACCATCCTCACGAGGGATGGGTGTGTCGTCTCCGAAATCATCAGCATTGTTTTCATAATCACCGTTCTCTTCCTCACTCTGTACATCTGCCAGATCCCGATTTAATATGTCATCTTTGGGCAATTGAGTCAGGACAGGTGGTTCAACTTGCTCGTTTTCACTGTACAAACAACAGAATAATAAGCTACTCAAATTAATAAATACTTTCCATATAGCTGTATCACTTCACTTATAAGTCGTAATGTGTTGATATTCCTTGATGGACATTATCCTGTTGGTGATGACTCCCGGATGGACCACCATGATCCAACACACCAGAACTACGCATATTCTAACTGGGCATGGGTTCATAACTTGTAAAAGTCATATCTGGCCTGTACCCCCTGTGGAATATATGAGTGTTAATACAAATTCAATACAACAAAAATATACACTATAATACTAAGGAAAATTGAAGTTTACCACTCGTCTTGTGGATTATGTAAAGCAGGAGAGAAATTATTTCCTCACTCCTCATTCGCCCGTAGTGATAAATTTAAATCAGGCCAAACTCTTTCAGTCGGAACCTGTCCGGCAAAAACTGCTCCAGAATAACCACCCGACGACTGAGGGTTATCCCTACTATGCTCAACCTCATTATTGCGAACGTCTTCGACCTTGACATATATTTCCAACATTTTTATTACAAGAAATTCCCGGTATTCATCCGGAGTCCTCAAAAAATCCCTCAAAGTTTCATCATTGTCGATGTTAAACTTAGCGTAACAAGCAACCCCTTGCGGAGTGACGGAATACGGGTATTTTCCGGTTACTTTAAGGTTCACTGAACATTTCCTCACACTCATTTTTTTACATAACAACGATACCAATTTATCGTACTCCAATGTAAGTGGCAACTTAACATGACACTGTGGAGATAAAATATAGCTCACAGTGTTATTCGCCACCACAACCTCACCCCCCTAATATAATAAAACCCTAACTTTTGGCTCTTCAAACATTATGAAAAAATGCTTGAGAATTTAACAAGAAGAAAAATTTTAACAGGAGTTACGAATATTTTTTAATGGATTTCTGTAAATTCCTAACGCCTTTAAATAAGGCAATGCCTATCTTGGGGGGCTGAATTTATTTTAGGTATAGTGCTCTTTTAAAGGGCGTTATACCCATTTGAATTATTGTTATGCCAGTTAAACGCAGGAGACTTATTGATGGGCCCACAAAACAAGTATAGCCCTATTTATAACTGCGCTTCACATATATAGCGTTGTTTCGAAAGGCGTTATATGTATAACGCTCTTTTAAAGAGCGCTATACTTTAACGTCCAAAACGTCCGTTAAAGTATAACGCTCTTTAAAAGAGCGTTATACATAGTTAGGTAACTTTTTTTTTACACGCATTTCCGTTCGTTTTGTCAAAAAAAACCACAAATGGGTTCTGGACTCTACATGAAATACAGATCAAGGCATAAAGGAGAAAATTAGGCTGAAAAATTGTATATGGTAAAATATGATATGACACATGGTCATCTAAAGGAATGACACGGGGAACCCAAGATGGGGATGGACGAAGACCAAACACAGCTATTTCGCTTGTCACCAGAAGAAATAATATTCACAAAGGTTTATTAAATGCTCTGCGCCCGATAGCATTTAATAAAGAATATTCTGCAGTATTAAGGACGACGACCCGTTACATAGAATTTGGTATTTATGTTCACCGTTACATCTTCATCAATGACCCTCATAATTGACATTAAAGGAGGGCACGATCCTAGGACCTCCTTCCCTAGACACAACTATAAATAGTGAACCCATTTATCATTGCAAAGGACACAAATTTTCTGGCCAACTTATACTACATTCTATACAAAGCTTAATATAATTTTACTTTCTCGCTTTTTGATCTCATCATTGTTGTGCCCGAAAATCTTGTTCCCGAAAATGTTATTTCTGCCATTTCATCTATATTTTGAGGCTAAGTATTGTATAATTCTTCAATTATTTTATTATTTCAGGATCAAATTAGTTCACTTGTCTAGAAATTACGTATAAATTCAACTGTACTGTATTACAGATAAACAGTTTGGCGCCCACCGTGGGGCCTAGACAGCTGTATAATTAAGTTGATCCTTACTTTTTTTACTAACGTGCTTTGATTATTTTGTCTTAGAAAAAATCATAAGAAATGGCAGATATTACCGTTAACAACGCACATAACCCTGAGATTCGAGGAGATCAGCCTCACTTCGAGGACTCAATCAGTGACACCCATAATGGAGGGAATGACGCCACACTGATGCATGACAGACAGTTTCCTCAACAGGGTCAGGAGGCAACTCCCGATAATGCTGATGAGGAGCACGTCGTTGACGCGGTAGGGGTCTTGCAAGAGCAACAGGCGATCATCCTAGGCCATCTCACGCGGCAGGACAAGGTTATGATGGAGTTGAAGCAGGCACTATCGAGGGCTTCGAATAATGCAAACAAACGAGATCCAATTCCTCCCAGTGTCTCCACAAATCAAATCACGCAGAAGGTCGACAACAACACTCTCAGGGGTGAAGTTGACTCCGACGGAGCTGGGGGAAGGGGGAGGGGATAGCGTATCCGGTCTCAATAACGAAAATGATCCTTTCAAGAAAGGATCCATGTACACTGCCTGAATAGCAATTTCTAATCAATTCATTCTGTGAGATTTTATCCAACTTTTTAGCTTCTTGAATAGCAGTGACTTTCATCTCCCATGAAGCAGGAAGGATCCATAACACGTTGCTAACAAGTTCTTCAAAGATAAACACTTTTCCAAGTGACTTAAATTTGTTTGTGATAATGGTGAACCTTATAATCATTTCCTGAATAGCCTCGGAATCTTTTATTGAGAACTCATAGTTTCTTATCATCATTTCAATTTGTGACTTTTTCACTTGGGTCTGTTTGAAGAGCATATCAAATTTCTTCAGCATTTGAGCATGCAAATATTCTATTGTACTCATCAGCACCAAGGCCGCATATGAAAAATTTCTTGGCCTTTGCATTCTTTTTTATTATTTGGGAACATCCACTTTCTACTAATTTTTTTACTGGGAACAAGAAGACCTCAATTGACTATGATCTAAAGTTCATAGTCTTCAGTTGTTAGGAAATCCTCCATCGTTGGTTTCCACCAATTGTAGTATTGGTCATTGATCAATGATAGTCTAGTAGTAGACTATACTACATCAATTTCGGGTGATACACTCATCTTTCATGATCTCTCAAGATGTTAGCCTGATATGGGAGAATCTGCTCAGCTACTAATTGTTAATTTGGGTGCTTCCTAGAATTTTCCTGATTCCTTGATCTTATACCTGGGTTTTTTTAAGTGCATTGAAAACTAAAGTACGAATACGTAAAGGACACATAATTTAACGTGAAAAATTACCTAGCTCAAATGGTGCAAAAATCATGACGTATCTCGTAGGATTTAACTTTATAATTCCATTAGAATAAATGAGCGAAAAATATTCAGATTACAACTCTTGCAATCTAAACTTAACACAATTCCAGACTCTTAACAGTTTCACGACTGTCTCACATTTGCAAGTCACTCTAACTTGTAATTGTGAAAGTAAAATAACTAAGACAAATATACTTTTTAATAGAAGATAAAATTACAACTGAATAGCCTAATATAGATGAACTAGATTGGTTCAAGTTGCATGCATAATTGCAAAGATCAAGTACTATAGTTGTTCTTCAGACACTCGAAGAGTGAGCTGGGATTAAGCACTTCAAGAGTATTGCTTGAAATCTGCTTGTTCTCAACATTGCACGAGCTTTCGGCGTATGCGAATCACTTTCCTGCAAGACCAAGGAAAAGCATATATAGTCACACGTTAGTCAATCAAATGAATCTGGTAACCAAGAATATCTAAGTCCTAAATATGGTAGGACTCTAATTCCGCATGAGGATCTTTTCAAGATATATATGCTACAAGTTGTCCCTGAGATAATAAAAAATATTAGCACAATATACTTAAATATCTCAGTTGATCAGAATATATATATATATATATATATATATA
>AWOL01S0017528.1:86635-126022 GCA_000715115.1 Nicotiana otophora
TATCTAGATTTTATCATTGTTTATATCGATGACATTTTGGTATTTTTCAAAACACTTGAAATGCATATTAAGCATTTAGATATTTTTAAAAGAATTGTAATACAAAATGGTTTGGTTATCTCAAAATAAAAAATGAGTTTATTCCAAACTAACATTAGATTTTTAGGATATTATATTTGTCAAGGAAAGATTACTCCTATTCAAAGATCGATAGATTTTGCTTCAAAATTTCCCGATATTATTACTGATAAAACTCAGTTACAAAGATTTTTGGGAAGTTTAAATTATATTTCACCTTTTTATAAAGATTTATCGCGGGATGTAGCCCCCTTATATGATAGGCTAAAAAAGAATTATAAAAACCCTTGGACTGATAGTCATACTGCTTTGGTTAAAAATATTAAGCAACGTGTTAAATTTTTACCTTGCTTAACTCTTGCTAATCCTGCATGGCAAAAGATTATAGAGACTGATGCGTCTAATATTGGTTATGGAGGTATTTTAAAACAAATAAATCCCAATAATAAGCATGAATATCTGATTAGATTTCACTCTGGTAAATGGTCTGAAGCCCAGAGAAAATACGCTATTGTGGCACATGAAATGTTAACCATAGTAAAATGTGTTTTAAAATTTCAAGACGATTTATACAATCAAAAGTTTTTGATAAAACCTGACACACAATCTGTTAAATATATGTTTAACAAAGACTTTAAACATGATGCCTCAAAAATGATATTTGCAAGATGGCAGGCTCAATTAGCCCCTTTTGATTTTGAAATACAATATAAAAAGGGAATTGATAATTCTCTGCCAGATTTCTTATCTCGTGAATATTTACAGGATGGAACCCCCATGAAATAGGGGAAGAAGTAGAGGTTGGGGAAGATCATCCCCACAGTCCAGAGGAAGATCATCACCTTCAGGATCGTCATACGGATCCACATCAAACTCCCCAGTTATACAAATGGGAAGAAAGAGTTTAACCAATGAGAGGATACCTCTCAAAGAAGAATCATCGACCGGACCATCCGTCCATCTGGAAGATATTTCAGAAGATAGTCCGTTATACGCACATTTGCAGGCATATTTGACTGCTCAAAAACAGAAAGATACTTCTGCTAAGCAAAGTGATACTTTTGCTTCCATTAAAAAAGATGACAATGATGATATCAAGTCATATGAGAAAGTATCAAAAAAAGAAATGATATTTCTTTTAGAAAATTCTGATATTCAGAGAAAAGAATAGCCATGGAAGATATTCCAAAGGTATTTAATAAATGGATTATATTATCCAGGTGAGTCATACAAAACCCGCTCATATTATGAAACAATACTCACCAGTACTGGCAGTGCAGAGTTCCAGCACTTTTCAGGTTATAGTACAGACGAGAGCATTTATAACTTCTCGAAGATTATAATTAAACAGATTATACCTGTTGAAGACTTGGGTATATCCACAACGAAAGAAAGGCAGATAAGCCTTAACAAATCTAGAATGAATTTTACCTATTGGGATTATATCCAAGCATTTGATAAAGTGTTATACTACAATAATGATCGACACAAACATACTTGGTTTATTAAAATATGTGCAAAGATATTTGCAGAAGCTGGTCCTAATTGGTTTTTGAACTGGTGGTCATACCACGGTCCAACAGTAAAAATTTTACCAGATCCATTTCTCAGGTTATACAAAGAATGGATAAAAATTTTCCCTTTTATAAACAACTTATATCACACGGATCATATCTGTTACCCAGATAAAATTAACCAGATTTATTTCTTTCTGGAATTCTCTATCCCTTAGATTCACAAACGGACTCCAGAAGTCGGATTTACCGAAGAACAAGTCCCATGCTTATACAGGACTTTTTACAACAATTTTTAGGATAAACTAATGAAGAAGGATCCCAAAACAAAGACATTATATGGTCAAGAACTCTTAGATTCAATCGAAATAAAAATTCAAGAATATTCGAGCAAACCTCAGAAAGAGGTAATTGATGACAGCTCAGTTCGGCATATTGCTAGAAGGATTTCCTTTCAAGAAGGAAATAAAGTAGAATGATTAACAACTACTTGGAAGAAGTCAAAAGAAATTTACTTCATTCCATTAATCAATATGAGAAATCAGACACTTCTATGCAGAGTGAAACCAGCAATGATGATATCGCCAAAGATTCTCAACCCCTTGAATCAGAAAGAATACTGTCTGATGAAGATTTGCAGAATGCGGAAGAATTCATCCGCAAAATGAAAGAAGCAGACAAGAAACCAGCACAGTGAAACAGCTGGACCCCACAAGAATAGTGAAGCCTCCGGACCCAAAGCACAGTGAAGCCGCCGGACCCCACTCAAACAGTAGATACAATGTTTATCAACAGCAGATACACTGTTTTCAATAGTAGAAACACTGTAACAGGGACCCATGGGACCCACTTTTTACTGTTCATAGATTCCTTTCTTTTTTCTATTTATAGGATTCATTAGTTCAGAAAGAGGAGGAGGAATTCGAGACTCTCTCTCTCTAAAACTCTCTCTCTCTCTCTCTAAAGTTGTAAGTAAGTGTTTAGTAAGAGTTTGTAGCTGGTAGCTTGTAATAGAAGAACAAAAGTAAATAAAGAGTTTTAATTTCTTCATCTTCAGGCCTTGCATCCCGGCCATAAGGTACTGATTTCTTTCTTAGTTAGCTTTTCTTCTAGTCTCTCCTCTCTGGCCGTGACGATGTCCGGCTAAGAGACTTCATATCTATGTTGAGTATCTAACTTCTCTCCTATATAAACCATGAAAGCGACGGCATCTATTAAAATATAAATAAGGTTTATATATAGAGTTTTGACTTGGTATCAAGATGGTTGGTACAGTCTAATATAACACTGCTCTTATTGGCTTTGCCTTAGTGGCTTCGTCTAGCCAGCCGTGAACCTCAGCCCAATAAAGGAGTTAAAAGGGCATCTTCTTTCACGGTTAGAACTGCGAGACACATGGACTCAATAAAAGTATGTATTATATGAGGACATGCCCCTTGCTTGAGTAAAGGTTTTAACCTTCCATACAGTCATTAAACTATATATAAAATTCAAGTATATTTCAATTCTTATTTCAATTTCAATTCAAGTATATATATATACTGGAGATCTTTTCCTAAAATATCATCGGTCCAAAGGAGTTACCTACTCAACTTGTGAGACCTTGATTCTTAGCACAAATTCATTGCATATTTTATTAATCATCAAAACACATATAACTCAAACAAATACAAAAGATAAGAGGCTCCAATTTTTTAGCAAACTTCATTTGTAACCATCTGGGAAAAACTAATTGCAATAGGTAGCCACAAAATAAACCATACAATTAATAGCCCAAAACCAATTACAAGAGCTAGCCCAAAACCATCCTTGTTCCGTTTATCTCTTGGGCGTATGATTTTCATGGTAAGAAAATATTTTCTCCAACTAAAAGGAATTTTCTAGTGATTTTTTGGGATGCTTGATTTATCATTACCAAATTGGTATTGATCGAGAAACATTTTTTTAGTTAACCATGATTTAAGGGGTGATTTTACTTAAAACAAATATTGAATCCTTAGATCTGGAAATGGACAGGTGTGATAAACATAAACGTGTACTTGGCAAACTGCAGGACGCTGTAATGGAGGGAGCCTAACAAATGGGTTAATTTCCTCATTGATTTAACTTGATTAACATGTTTATTAACATCATATCATCCTACCTATTGGACACCCACAATAGCGGGTTAATTTGCAAGTAAGCTAGCGTTCAACCCAACCTAACATGTAGTTGAGGGGCATAAGGAGGCCTAGAATTTGGAAGAGAACAGTGGTAAAGCAGACTTGGGCTTCTGAGTATCTGATTACACATTATTTAATTTATATATACTGTAAAAAATATACCATATCAGTGCATTTTAGCCCATTGATCTAATTTTCAAGTGTCACTATACAAAATATATACTAAATAGACTGTCACTACATAATTTATATACAATAGAGTGTCACTATACAAAATATATACAAAATAGACTGTCACTATACAAAATATATACTAAATAGACTGTCACTACATAATTTATATACAATAGAGTGTCACTATACAAAATATATACAAAATAGACTGTCACTATACAAAATATATACTAAATAGACTGTCACTACATAATTTATATACAATAGAGTGTCACTATACAAAATATATACAAAATAGACTGTCACTATACAAAATATATACTAAATAGACTGTCACTACATAATTTATATACAATAGAGTGTCACTATACAAAATATATACAAAATAGACTGTCACTATACAAAATATATACTAAATAGACTGTCACTACATAATTTATATACAATAGAGTGTCACTATACAAAATATATACAAAATAGACTGTCACTATACAAAATATATACTAAATAGACTGTCACTACATAATTTATATACAATAGAGTGTCACTATACAAAATATATACAAAATAGACTGTCACTATACAAAATATATACTAAATAGACTGTCACTATACAAAAAATATACAAACTAGACTGTCACTATACAAAAAATATACAAAATAAACTGTCACTATACAAAAATATATAAAATAGACTATCACTATACAAAAATATACTAAATAGACTGCCACTATACAATTTATATACAATAGACTGTCATTATACTAATATATACAAAATAGACTTTCATTGTATAAAATATATATAAAATAGACAATTCGGGCTATTAGATGTAATATATTTGGGCCGGAGGGCCATTTCGTGTCAATGGGAAAAAACATAGACTATTAAAATTTTGATGGGATATAGAGGGTAGTTTTCTCAATTTTTCAACTAAGAAAATATCCAGTTGGGTATAAAATAATATAATTCGTGTGAAACCCCAATTAGCATTTTTCATGTGATTTTTTAATTAAATTTTCAATTAGAACCAAGAATTATTCGTTGTAATGACCCGGTCGGTCGTTTTGAGAATTAACATCACGTTCGGCGGCATAAGGTCTCGAGCATTTTCGTATTTTGTGTTATGACTTGCGTGTATGGTCGAGTTTATTTTTCGGATGATTCAGGATCAATTTGGGAGGAGGATTCCTATTTTAGAAGCTTAAGCGGTAAGAGTTGACTGGAGTTTTGAATTTTGTGTAGACGAATCTGATATGGCATTTCGATGATTTCAATGGCTTCGTATGGAAATTTTGGACTTAGGCGTGCGTCCAGATTTGGATTTGGAGGTCCGTAGAGTAATTTGAAGCATTTCGGCGAAAATTGGAAAGTTGAAGTTTTGGAAGGTTGAGAGGTTTAACCAGAGTTGACTTTGGTGATATCGGGGTCAAAATTCGATTCTGAAAGTTGGATTAGATCCGTTATGTTATTTGAGACTTGCATGCAAAATTTGTCGTCATTCCGAATTGATTTGGTATGTTTTGACACGAGTTTTGGAAGTTAGAAGATTTGAAAGTTTATAAGTTCAATTCGTGGTGTGATTTATGGTTTTGACATTGTTTGATGTGATTTGAGACCTCGAGTAGGTACGCGTTATGTTATGGAACTTGTTGGTATGCTTGGACGGGGGCCCGGAGGGCCCCAGGTATGTTTCGAACGAGCTTCAGATCTTTTTCATGTTTTGGGACAGGTCTAGTTCTGGTGCTTCGCACCTGTGACATTTTGGAGCGCAGGTGCGACTCCGCTTCTGCATGAGCCTGGTCTTTTCTGCGATCATAATGGCCTGGTAGAGAGCTCGCTTCTTCGGGGATTGGAACGCAGGTGCGATGGCCGCTTTTGCGGCCTAGCGATCGTATATGCGAAGTTGTTCGCTTCTGCGATTCTTTTGGCGCTTCTGCGATGTCGCTGGTGCGACTTTATTTCCGCAGATGCGTATCCTGTCCTGGTAAGTTGAGTTCACAGATGCGAACTTTTGCTCGCAAATGCGAGGCCGCATGTGCGGCTTTTCCGTTCGCAAATGCGAAGTGTACTGGGTAGAACACATATATGTTGAGGGTTTGATATTTTAAACATATTTTGAGTTGTAGACCTCGATTTTGGGAGATATTTCTTGGGTGTTTCAAGCAGCTCATTGGGGGTAAGTTTTCTTTACCCGAATCTTGTTATATTTCATGGATCCATTACTATTTTTATCATTTAATTAGTGAATTAAGTTGGAATTTGGAGAAAATTTGTAAAAGCTTTCAAAAATGTAAAATGAAGATTTGAAGGATGAATTTATGTCGGAATTTGATAATTTTGGTATAGTTGAACTCGCATCGGAATGGGATTTCGTGTTTTGTAAATTTTATCGGGTTCCGAGGTGGCCTTACCAGGGTTGACTTTTGGGTTGACTTTTTAGTTCTTGTTAAAGATTGAAGCTATATTATCCGGAATTATTTTCTATGAGTTTTATTTATGATTTGAAGTTATTTTGGCTAGATTTGAGCCGTCCGTAGGTTGTTTCACTCGAGAAGGTTATTTTAGAGTATCGGTCTAGCTTCTTTGAGATAAGTATCTTGCCTAACTTTGTTGGGAGAAACTACTCCTTATGATTTGAGTCCTTGGTACTAATTGTGTCATGTGAAGGCCGAGTACGCGAGGTGACGAGTACGAGCTCAGACTTATTTGTGAAAATTTGACCGTTTAGTGCTCTTAGGTTCTTATGTCCATTAAATATGAAGTTGTTTTGTCATGTTAATTTCCTCATTTACTAAATTTACTCTTACGTGTCTTATTTGAAATTTATTGCTTCATGTTTTACCCTTATTGTCGGTTAAACTCTTATGTGCCTTAACTGGAGTTGTTGCCTCTTTTATTGCCATGTTATCCTTTCCGTAATTATTTATCCTTGATTGAAGTTATTATTATCTTTTCTGTAATTTCCTATCATTGGTTGAAGTTATTATTATCTTTTTCTATAATTTGCTTATCCTTAATTGAATTTGTTGTATCTCTTTCGTAATTGCTCAACCCTAAATGAAGTTTTGTTATCACATATCATTGTTAACTTATCCTTATTTGGAATCAATGATTCATGTTATCCCTCTTACCGTTGAATTGTATTTTTATGAAATCATTACTACATATTATCTCTTCCTTGTTGAGCTATTGCTATGTTGTATCATTATTTCCTGTTGTGTCTTTGTTTGTGAGTTTGTTCTTCTGTTTTCTTTGTATGCTGAAGTTACTGAGTTCTACTTTCCGTATTCTCATGTTATTGTCGTCGTCGTCGTCATCGTCATCGTTGTTATTGTTGTTGTTGTTGTATTCAGTGTTTTGAGTCGAGGGAGTGTTATTGAGTCGAGGGCTATGTGTGGTTATGATATTGAAACTGTTTTGATAAAATGTTGTGGCATGTGGGAATATATTGTGAAAGTCATTTATTTGAGTTGTTATATTTTTGGCATACGTGTTTTGTTGAGAGAATTGTTATGTTGTTTGCACGAGGTTTCTATCGTGAAGTTATTATTGTGTTTGCACAAGATTTCTGTTGTGCTGTTATTATTGTGTTTGCACGAGGTTTCTATCGTTCAGTAGTTATTGTGTTGTATGAGATTTCTGTCGTGTTGTTGTTATTATTGATACGCATGCAGTAGTATAAGGTCTGGGTGTTAAAACGCATCTAGTGAGATAAGGTGGGCTTGAAACACGTGGCTAGTAGGGGAATTACTAGAAGCCATGTGGTGTGATAAGGTGGGCTAAAACGCGGGATGCTATTTCGGGAAAATAATTTTCAAAACTAAATATAAAGGCTCTCGCGGTGATATATAGAAACTTGTGATTCATTTTACGATTTAAGACTACGATGTGGTACCTTGGGAGGGCTCTTGTTGTCATTTCCCCTTTTCTGTGCACTTGTCTTTGATTGTTGTTTTCCTTAGCATACAACTAATTGTTTTCCTCCATAATGCACTTTTTGCTCAGTTCTATGTAGCTAATCTTGTTGTGTTGGTCGGTGCTTTAAACTTCATTGCTGCTTTTATTACATTGTACATTTTGTGGTGATAGTTTTTTATGTGCCATTCATTGTCTCTACTCTTGTTTGTTGAATGGAATTGTGGTAGAATACTTGCACAAGCATACACGTAGTTAAATTACCCATATCAGTTTCAAAAGGTGAATCCTTACGTCATTAACCATTATACGTACGCTTGTGTGCTTGCTTTCTGTGTGAGGAGTGTTCTATTGGCATGTGAGTCGTCCGTGCAGATATGAGTTGTAATGTGGGCACAAGATGCCAAGTGATTAGAGTTCAAGAATTGGGACCCGTGAGCTGTGATTATGAGGTTCGGTACCTCGTGGAAATGCTTGAACAAATCTTGTGTGACAACGGTTGTTCTTATTGAGTTGTTGTTAGTTTTTCCTTTATTTTGATTTCACCGGACTTAGACTGTGTCCAGCTTACTCTACGACATTATTACTTGACTGCTTCCTGTTAACATTGTTGTTATTGGTGTCTCGTTGCAAGTATTATTTGGTATTCCTTATCCTGCTTAGTTGTATATTAATATTATTTTTCTCTGTTAGTTTACCTTCACACTTTCTCAGGTTGTTTATTCCGGTAGGTGTCTTGATTGTCCCTCGTCACTACTCCACCGAGGTTAGTTTTGATACTTACTGGGTATCACTGTGGTGTACTCATACTGCACTTCTGCATATTTGTTTGCAGATCCAGGTGCCACTATTGTTATTGATTATTAGCTAGGGTCGAGGTGTGAAGACTCAAGGTAAACCAGCCAATGCATTCGCAAGCCTCAGAGTCACATTCTGATATTTTCATTGTACTGTTTAATTCTATCCCGAACAGTTGCATTTAGGGATTTTTCTAGCAAACTCAGTAGAGCTTATGACTTGTACTATCGACTTTGGGAATTGTAATTGTGTATAAGATTTTTATCTCGTATTTATCATTCCGTGTTGTTATTATTATTGATACGTATGTGGTGGTATAAGGTCTAGATGTTGAAACGCATGCGGTGAGATAAGGTGGGCTTCAAACGCATGGCTAATAGTGAAACTACTAGAAGCAATGTGGTATGATAAGGTGGGCTAAAACGTGGGATGCTATTTCAGGAAAATGATTTTCAAAATTAAATATAAAGGCTCCCGCGGTGATATATGGAAAGTTGTGATTCATTTTACGGTTTGAGAGTACGAGGCGGTACCTTGGGAGGGCTCTTGTTGTTATTTCCCCTTTTCTGTGCACTTGTCTTTGATTGTTGTTTTTCTTAGCATACTACTAATTATTTTCCTCCGTGATGCACTTTTTGCTCAGTTCTATGTAGCTAATCTTGTTGTGTTGGTCGGTGCTTTAAACTTCATTGTTGCTTTTATTACACTGTACATTTTGTGGTGATAGTTTCTTATGTGCCATTCATTGTCTCTACTCCTATTTGTTGAATGGAATTGTGGTAGAACACTTGCACAAGCATACACGTAGTTAAATCACCCATATCGGTTTCAAAAGGTGAATCCTGACATCATTAACCATTATACGTACTCTTGTCTACTTGCCTTCTGTGTGAGGAATGTTCTATTGGCATGTGAGTAGTCCGTGCGGATATGAGTTGTAATATGGGCACAAGATGCCAAGTGATTAGGGTTAAAGAATTGGGACCCGTGAGCTATGATTATGAGGTTCGGTACCTCGTGGAAATGCTTGAACAAATCTGGTGTGGCAACGGTTGTTCTTGTTGAGTTGTTGCTGGTTTTTCCTTTATTTTGATTTCACCGGACTTAGATTGTGTCCAGCTTACTCTACGACATTACTACGTGACTGCTTCCTGTTAAACATTGTTGTTATTGGTGTCTCGTTGCAAGTATTGTTTGGTTTTCCTTATCCTGCTTAATTGTATATTAATATTGTTTTTCCCTTTTATTTCACCTTCACACTTGTTCAGGTTGTTTTAGTCCGGTAGGTGTCTTGACTGTCCCTCGTCACTACTCTACCGAGGTTAGTCTTGATACTTACTGGGTATCATTGTGATGTACTCATACTACGTTTCTGCACATTTTTGTGCAGATCTAGGTGCCACGGTTGTTGATTATTAGCTGGCTGGTCCAGCTATGGAGACTCAAGGTAAACCTATCGTCGCGTTCGCAGGCCTCGCAGTCACCTTCTGATATTTTTATTGTACTATTTAATTCTATCCCGAACAGTTGCATTCAGGGATTTTTCTAGCAAACTCAGTAGAGCTTATGACTTGTACTACCGGTTTTGAGAATTGTAATTGTGTATAAGATTTTTATTTCGTATTTATCATTCGATGGTTGAATTCTTCTATTTATTTAGTAAATGTTAGGCTTACCTAATTTTAGAGACTAGGTACCGTCACGACATCCTACGGAGAGAAATTGGGATCATGACATTCGTGAAGCCCCATCGTCATTGCTCATGTGATGTTTTTATTTGTATTTTTATGCTTGTATTCCCCTTTCCTGGAAAAAGGTCAAAAAGCAAGTACGGGAGGATAAATACGAATACATGATTTAGAATAAGTAGGTTTGAAATGAGTAATGATTTTAATATAGGTATACATTTTAAATATCTTTTTTTGCATATGCACAATTCTAACCAAGAATAATGAAATTAGTTAAATTCATAGAACTTTTCCTAAATCCGCTCCTGAGACGTGTATAGGGTAAAATATGATATGACACGTGGCTGACCAAAAAAAGAATATGTGAAATCCAAGATGGGATGGTTGAGGACCAAATGCATCTACTACGCTTGTCACTGGAACGGATAACGTTCATAAAGGTGTATTAAAAGCTTTGCGCCCGATAGCATTTACTAAGGAATATTCTACAGCATTAAGAACGACGGTCCGTTACAAAGAATTTGGCATTTATTCTCAACGTTACATCTCAATCAATGACCCTTCAAATTGGCATTAAAGGAGGGCATGATTCTAGGACCTTTTTCCCTAGGCGTAGCTATAAATAGTGAGCTCAGTTACCATTGTAAAGGACACGAAATTTCTGGCAAGAGCATATATTATATTCTACACAAAGCTTTATACAATTTCACTCTCTTGCTTTTTAGTCTCATCATTGCTGTGTTCGGAAACCATGTTCACGGAATCACTATCTTTGCTATTTCATCTACATTCCAAGGCTAAGTACTGTATATTTCTTCGATTATTATATTATTTTAAGATCAAATTAGTTCACTTGTCTAGAAATCACGTATAAATTTAACTGTACCATTTTACGGGTAAACAGTTTGGTGCCCACCGTGGGGCCTAGACAACCCTGCAATTAAATTGATCTTTGCCTCTTTTACTAACGTGTTTTGACTATTTTTGTATTAGAAAGAATCACAAAAAGGCAGATAACACTATTAACGATGCGCGCAACCCTGAAATTCAAGAGGATCAACCTCATTTCGAGGACTCAATTAGTGACACCCGCAATTAGGGGAATGACGCCACATCGGTGCATGACAGACGGTACCCTCGTCAGGTTCGGGAAAGAACTCCCGATGATGTTGATGAGGAGCAAGTAGCGAATGCTGTGAGGATCCTGCAAGAGCAACATGCAATCATCCTAGGCCATCTCACGCAGCAGGATCAAGTTATGATGGAACTGAAGCAGGCGCTATCAGGTGCTTCGAATAATGCGAACGGGCACGATCCGATTCCTCCCGTTGTTTCCGTAGACCAAACAACACTGAGAATCGATAACAACACTCCCAGGGGAAAAGTTGGCTCTGATGGGGTTGGGGGGAGCAGATCAGGTATTAATAACGAGAACGATTCATTCAAAGATGAACGCCGCATGGATCAAATCCCGGGCGTACCACCAGTACTAAAAGGCCCGAACTCGAAGAAGTATGTTCAATTACCATACAAGCCAAGTGTGGCATCAATACTGATCCCGAAACCTTTCGAAATGGCTGAAATTCCAAAGTATGATGGAACTTCAGACCCACAGGAACATATTACCACCTACACAACGATAGTTAAAGGAAATGATCTATCTCTCACGAAATTAAATCTGTGTTGCTAAAGAAATTCGGCGAAACCGTCACGAGGGGAGCCCTAACATGGTATTCGTTACTGCCTGAGCATTCCATAGATTCCTTTGAGATGCTCGCGGATTCTTTTATTAAAGCTCATGCCGGGACTAGAAAGGTGCAAGCCCGGAAGGTGGACATATTTAGAATCGCATAAGGAGAATCAGAATTATTACGGGAGTTTGTTACATGATTTCAGAAAGAAAGAATGTTGCTCCCGGTCGTCCCGGATGAATGCGCAGCTGAAGCATTCACCAAAGGATTGAATTTTAGAGGTTCAGACGCTTCCCAAAAGCTGAAGGAGAGCCTGCTTGAGTTTCAAGCAACAACCTGGGCAGATGTTCACAACTAGTACGAGTTGAAGATAAGGATCGAGGATGACCATGTCTGTTCTACATCATCGACCAAAGGACGGGAGAAGAACAGAGAAAAACCAAAGGATGACTACAATATGGATAGGCGGATTTTGAGGGTCAGGTTTTACCCTACAAGCGTACCGAAGGCCGTGGCAGAATTTTCTGAGTAGCAAACAAATTCACCGTTGATGGAGGGATTGATCGTGGTCGAAGCAATAGATCACTTCAAGATAAACAAACGTCAGGGTCTCGAGATCTTTCTTACCCAAGGTTATCAGAATATAACTTCAACATCAGTGTAGTGGAACTAGTATCAGCCATGAGGAACATTAAAGAAGCACAATTCCCGAGACCTGTGAGGTTCAATTCCAACCAGAGGGATCCTAATTTATAATGCGAATACCACGTGACAAACGGTGACCGGACATGGGACTGCCAACATCTTTGGGAGGAGGTGGTAACACTATTGAAGAATGGTCATCTCCAAGAATTCTTTAGTGATCGAGCTAAGAACAATTACGGTCTCAACAAAGACAACAAGGAATCCTCGAAAGTAGGAGAAGAAACCCCATGCCAAACGATCAACATGATCTTTGGGGGGAACGAGATTAACGGGGTCACCTTTTCGTCGGCAAAGAAGACTAAAGTATCGATAACTCACAACAAAACTCTCCGAGAGGACGATATCACTTTCACATAGAAAGACGCAGACGGATTACTGTTACCACACAAAGACGCACTGGTAATCTCTTTAAATGTGTTAGATTTTAAAATTAAGCATGTTCTAGTGGATCCAGAAAGTTTGGCTAATATCATATAATGGAGAGTATTGGAACAAGCTAAACTCACTGGAAGCATTATTCCGGCGACAAAACTCCTCACTGGATTCAACCTTGTGAGCGTGACGACCCGGGGAGAGATTTTGCTGCTCATGAATGCTAAAGGAGTAATTAAAACAACTTTCTTCGAAGTAGTGGATAATGATATGGGATACAACATCATCTTAGGAAGGCCATGGTTACACAAGATGAAAACTAAACCTTTAACATATCACCAATTGCTGAAGTTTCCGACGCCCGAAGAAATCAAGCAGATAAGAGGTGACTAACCGGTAGAGAGGGAGATGAATGCAATCTCAGTTTTCAGTAGAAAAGGGAAGGAGCGCACGACATAGAAATTACAGGAACTGGCGCCTACTCCTGAGTTAGAAGAGGTTGTTCTAGGGGCAGAATCGTTAGAACAATATCAGGTGCCGAGATATTCGCAAGTTCTAGAAGAAACGGACGTAACGAAATCCACGGCAGAGGAAATAGAGCAAGTAGCATTGTTTGAAGAATTCTTAGAAAGAAAATTTCACTTGGGGACAGGACTGCATCCCGAGCTTAGGTCCGGTTTTATTGAATTACTTAAAATTAACGTTGATTGTTTTGCATGGTCGCACGAGGATATGACAGGTATCCGACAGAGATAGATGTGCACAAGCTGAGTTTGGATCCCAACGTACCACCGGTACGACAAAAGAAGCGCCCTATAGCCGAGGCCAAGAATAAATTCGTCAAAGAAGAGGTAACCCGCTTGCTTAAAATCAGTTCAGTCAGAGAGGTGAGATATCCGGACTGGCTAGCCAATGAAGTACTAGTTCCTAAGAACAATAAATTTTGTATGTATGTAGAATATAAAGATCTTAATAAGGCATGCCCAAAAGATTGATTTCCACTGCCAAATATTGATCAAATGATTGATGCCACGGCCGGGCACGAACTGATGAGTTTTCTTGATACTTTTTCAGGGTACAACTAAATTAAGATGAACCCAGAAGATCAGGAAAAGACTTCATTTATAACAAGTTTCGATACATATTGTTACAATGTAATGCCTTTCGGATTGAAAAACGCTGGAGCCACTTATCAACATCTCGTAAATAAGATGTTTGAAAAGCAAATAGGAAAAACCATGGAAGTTTATATAGACGATATGCTCGTTAAGTCTTTGAATCCAGGAAACCACCTTAAGCATTTGCAAGAAACATTCGATATCCTGAGGAAGCATAACATGAAACTTAACCCCGAGAAGTGCGCGTTCGGGGTCAGCTCCGGTAAGTTCCTGGGGTTTCTGGTCTCAGAAAGGGGAATTGAAGTAAACCCCAACAAAATCAAGGCTATATACAATATCCTAAATCAATTATCCAACGTTATAAAAGTCCAAAGACTCATAGGAAGGTTAGCAACTTTGAGCTGGTTCATTTCCCGGTCGTCGAATAAATGTCATCGCTTTTTTACATTGCTCAAAAAGAAGAACAATTTTGAATGGATGCCAGAGTGCCAATAAGTTTTGAGGGACCTGAAGAAGTACTTATCAAGCCCTTCATTGCTCTCGAAACCGAAAGAAGGTGAAATATTGCTAGTCTACCTCGAGGTTTCAGAAGTTGCGGTAAGTACGGTTTTAGTTCGGGAGGACGAAGGTATGCAGTTCCCTATTTATTATGTTAGCAAAATTTTAACAGGAGCAGAAACTCGCTACCCACATTTGGAAAAACTGGCTTTAGCTCTCGTAGTCACCGCTCAGAAGTTGAGGCCTTATTATCAATGCCACCCAATAGTTGTGGTGAGTACTTTTCCTTTGCAGAACATCCTTCATAAACCCGAACTCACGGGCAGATTGGCCAAATGGGCCGTCAACATGAGTGAATTCGACATAGAATATAAACCGAGGACTGCAATTAAATCACAAGTCTTTGCTGATTTTAGTTTGGGGATGTTGCCTCTGGCAACCAAGGAGGCAGTAATGGTGTCGGAATCGGCATCAGGGGTTTGGACCTTATTTATGGACATAGCCTCGAACGTAAAAGTGTCGGGGCTTAGAATAGTTTTAATCACGCCTTCGGGGGAAACCTTATGGCAAGCCTTCAGCAGGATCCCTTTAACTAACAATGAATCAGAGTATGAAGCTTTGATTGCATGGCTCGAATTGGCCCGGGGACTTGATTCCGAGGTTATAGAAATCAAATGTGACTCACAGCTGGTGGTAAATCAGGTTTACGGGATCTTTGATACCAAAGAAGAACGTACGCAACAATACGTGGTAAAGGTCCAGGCTCTTTTGGCACGATTCCATGAGTGGTCAATAACTCATATCCCGAGAGAGGATAATGCAGAAGTGGATGCATTAGCAAACTTAGGTTCATCGATGGAAATACAAGAATCGGAGTCCGGAACGGTGGTACAACTGATGAGCTCAGTCCTTGATATTGATTGTTACTATGAGGTGAATTCGACTACTCCTGTCTGGGACTGGAGGAACGAAATAATCAACTACCTCAAGCATGGAAAGTTGCCCGAAGATCCCAAAGCATCACGGGCATTACGCACCAAAGCTGCACGTTATAGCTTCAGGAAAGGCCAATTGTATAGAAAATATTTCCCAGGCCTGCTGGCCCGGTGTTTAGGAGCGTCAGAAGCTGACTATGCAATGAGAGAAATACACGAAGGGATATGCGGCAATCACTCAGGCATAGAGTCTTTGGTGTTGAAATTCGTACGGGCAGGATATTACTGGCCTCGCATGGAACAAAACGCCAAAGATTTCGTATGAAAATGTGATAAGTGTCAACGCTACGCATCACTAGTACATCAACCAGCAGAACCCTTACATTCGGTTATGTCCCCATGGTCATTCATGAAATAGGGGATAGACATCGTCAGACCACTGTCACTGGCTCCCGGAAAGGTAAGGTTTCTTTTAATTTTGACTGATTATTTTTCTAAATGGGTGGAAGCAGGTTCTTATTAGAAAATCGGAGAATGCAAAGTGGTCGATTTCCTGTAGGAAAATTTAATTTGCAGGTTTGGAATACCAAAAAAGATAGCATGCGACAATGGGCCATAGTTTATCGGTGCAAAAGTTACAAAGTTCTTCGAAGACTTGAAAATAAAGATAATAACATCCCCACCTTATGATCCGAGCGCAAACGGTCAAGCGGAGTCAACAAACAAAGTGATCATTCAAAACCTCAAGAAAAGGATGAAAGTAGCAAAAGGCAAATGACATGAAGAGTTTCCCAGAGTCCTATGGGTCTACCGAATAATGGCCAAATCAAGTACAGAAGAAACTCCCTTTTCCCTCATGTTCGGTGCTAAAGCCCTAATCCCGGTTGAAGTGGGCGAACCAACTTTGAGGTAATCTCAGACAAATGAAGAATCAATTGGAGAAGCAATGCTAATCAACTTGGAACTGCTTGAGGGACGCATGGACTTGGCGCATGTAAGGATGGCAGCTCAAAAGCAGAGGATGGAGCGATATTACTATCACCCCCCAAACTCGGGGAGCACGACCGACGCTCAACCGAGTGAATCCGATCAAGCAAGCCTGTTGAATACTTTCTACCCGACTCACCCATGACTTAAAGAGTATACATAACTTTGTTAATTAACCAACAAGGAGATCATGTAGACAATACCAAATTCATTACCATTAATTACTTCATTTAATAAGTCTCAACACACACACACACCTCCATGGTTCAAACAAGTGATTCAATCACAACACAACTTGTTTAATATTTCCAACACCCATATACAACCCATACTATGTCTACGGAGCCTCTAAAGATACCAAAGAATACAATGATAGTGTCGGCAATAAGGCTACGGCTATACCTCAAAACATAGTAATACACACGAAACAAAGATACACAACCTCGGAATGAGATGGGGCTCACCATGTCAGCTGGGAAGAATGAGTACTACTATCACTGGTCAATATCCTCCACAGTAGAACCACCTGCATCCATTAAAGATGCAACGCCCCCGACAAAAAGGACGTTAGTACATGTCGAATAGCACTAGTATGAAAATCAAAAACCAAATCAAGAACTTGGAAATACAACATAAATATGATGAATCAGGGTGACAATGGAATAGCATAGATAGAAGTTTAAACCAAAGCAAATTTATCAAGAGCTCTCAATATTATATGTAAATTGTAAGACGAGATCCTCTGTAACCATCTTTACACAAAGTGGCCCCGCCGCCTCACCCCAATGTGTGTGAGTGGAGATGCAAGTACAATACCACAACTCTACTCAAGCAGCCCCGTCGCCTCACCCCAATGTATGCGGGTGGAGGTGTAACCACAGGACCAAAACCTACACAAAACGGTCATACCGTCTCACCCCCAATATATAGGTGGGTGGAGTGCAACAACAATATCAAAAATCCTACACAAAGCGACCATACCGCCTCACCTCAATGTATATGCGGGTGGTGGTGTTACAACAATACCAATATCCTACACAAAGCGGCCATGCCGTCTCACCCCAATAAATGCGGGTGAATGTGTAATCCCAAGCACAATCTCTACACAATTTGGCATAATAATTTTTATATGAAATATGTCATTAGAGTCAACATGTAGATACAAATTTCATAGGTTGGTACATACCTCAATTAATAGTACACCATAATAAGAGCGCTTGAAATATGAATCGAACATATATCTTTGTCACAAGCTTATTCGGAATAATCGATTTATGATAAACATCTTGGAACTTACTAGGGTGATGTGGGGTTCAATTCTTAAAGAAGAGTTTAGTCAACATACCTCAATTAATAGTACACCATAATAAGAGCGCTTGAAATATGAATCGAACATATATCTTTGTCACAAGCTTATTCGGAATAATCGATTTATGATAAACATCTTGGAACTTACTAGGGTGATGTGGGGTTCAATTCTTAAAGAAGAGTTTAGTCAACATACCTCAATTGAGCTTCCTTAAACTTTAAAATATTTTGGAATTCTTAGCAACTTCAATCTATTTTAGAAATATAACAAATCGAACCAATATTAGGAAGATGATCATAGTTCTAGCTCATTTGAGCATTTTATCAAAAACTAGGTGTGCATTAAGGTTTCAAGGTTCTTTCATGGAGGATTCCATCATCCCACAACCCATTCTTTAAAAATTTTAGCTCAACAATCTTCCTACACCCCTTGATAACACATGCATGCAAAATAGCCAACTTACATACCCAAGAATTATCTTACTAATTACCCATTTCTAGTTAAATTTCGAAATTGAAGGATTGGGAAAAGAAATTCTTACCTCTTTGAAGCCCTAGCAACCATTGGATAAAATGTCAAGGTTTGATTCAAGGTAGGGCAGTGAAATCCTTAGTCCTCCCCTTCCTCTCTCTAGAATCGCTCTTCCCTCTCTCTAAAACACAAGAAAATTCCCCAAAAATGAACCCTTAGGCTAGATAAATGAAATGGGGGTCGGGTTATAAAAACCCAGAAATTGCACAGCCGCACCGTATGGGGCGCCGCGGGGCGGCATACGGCAGTGAAAAATATGCCCAGAAATGATTTTGCGAAATATTCTGAAAATCCCCACAGGCGCGCCGCATGAGGCGGCGCTGTAGTGTCCCATTCTGTCAGCGTTTGGTAATTTGGTCATAACTTCTTGTAGGAGTGTCCAAATGACGAACGGTTTGAAGTGTTAGAAACTAGACTCGAAGCTTCCCACCGAGAAATTAAGTTTGCTATCGAACAGAGATTGCCCGACCGTTCACGGACACAAACCGCCAGAGGACTATTAGGTATTCTTTCGCTCGATAGTATGGATTACTAAGGGGAAACAAGATATGTTACCGAGTGAAGGATTACCTAGCAATTCATTGGTGGGACCTTCGAAGATACAAGACTTCCAGTGTTCCAATTTGCATTCTTCGCATTCAAACACTGGGGGGAATGATATGAGGATACAACAACAATGACTGCCACATCAACCGGGAACGAAAATCCGAAAACAAATGCATCATCGGGCCCGGGGACAGCGCATCCAGCCCCGCAGAAACAAGTTGTACAAGATATCCATATGTAATGGCAATTTCTTTTTTTGCATAGCAAAATGCTTATGTAATTTCTGAAAATAGAAGAAATAAAATGAAATCCTTTTGCTTTTATCTTGTTTCTTGTCTGAGCGATGAGCTGATTTTGTCATTTGTAAGTTAAACAAGTACTTCAAATATTAGTGTCGTAATGAAAAGGAGACGTCCTCTTCAAGAGAACCATAAACATAAGATGTCCCTCTCTTATAAAAACCCTCATGTTAAAGGATTGGTTCCGAAAGAATAAATTCCCGGAACCCAAAATGCCATCGGGGAAAAAGATGGTCGAAGCCGCATATGAAAAGGACGCAAAAACCAACCTTGTGCAAATATTCATAGAAACCCTCATGTAAAAGGGAAACTTGTGCAAATATTCATAAAGATCCTCATGTAAAAGGGAAACTTGTGCAATATTCATAAAAACCCTCACGTAAAAGGGATAATACTCGGAACCAAAATAATTCGAAGAAAAGACATCCGAGACTACACATAGTAAAGCGCGAACTGAACAACATGTGCAAAATACTTGAGCAACATCAGACTGCGCCGGGATTCCATATTTTGCAGCCAACTCAAGCTTTCGGGCCTTATTAATTTCGGCACCAACATCAATGATACCAGCTTTGGCCTCTTCCAAGGTTTTCCTCTACATGCTATACATGGAATAAGTTTTTTCAACAATGAGGGAAGTTGCTCGGCGCTTAAGTTCTTCTTTTAGTTGAATAACCTCGGTCGAAAGGTTTTATCGGGCGGATCTAGCAGATTTGAGACTGTCATCAAGCTCGCGGACAGTTGAACTAAAGAGCCTATTATGCTGCATAGTTTTCCTGTACTTCTCTTTTAGCTAGGCATGTTTCACCTCCACAGCAGAAAGTTCTACATTTTTGGAGTTCAAGGTTGCCTCAAAGTTAATCACTCTTTCAGCGGAGGCAGCCTCACGGTCGGCTGTAGCAAGAATGACGTTTTGGACTTCTGTTCATTTGGCATTGGCCTCATCAAAATTAATCCTCAGCGGACCAATTTCTTGGCTAAGGGTTACCACGTGTTGCTCGCTTTGCTGCAAACGAGCCTCCAAAATAGCGGCATCAGTAGATCTAGTTTCCAGTTCTGAGAGGCTGGTCCCGTTCCGCCAAAAGTTGATCCCGTTCAGAAATAAGTTCTTCCTTCTCACGAATCAACCTTTGAAGGCCCTCAGAGACAAGAAAGTTGGCATATAAAATAAGAAGAGGAAAAACTTAGAATATATTCATTCAAAACTATAAGAAATAACAGAGGAAAGAAGGAACGTACTGCCGCGGTGTTATGCATAGCATTGTTCAACAAACACTCGCCTGAGAGTGTCTGAATCCTTTCCCAATATTTTTCTGAAGCCAAAGATTTCAGGTAATTAGCAAGTTCCACCATCCGTGATAGCAGGTTGCACCCGGTAGAGACCAAAAGAGTAATGTTCCTCCTCCTTTGTGGATCTTAAGAAGGATTTGCATAATTTTTCCCCAAGTTCCCATGAAATGGGGACTGTGGAAGAGGAACACCTTCTTCATGGTTAGGTGTGGCCGATGGAGATGGTGTAGCAACTGCTGGTGGAAGAGTAGACGGAGATAGAAATAATGTAGCAGTTGTTGGTGTTGGTGAAGGTGGAGATGAAACTGATGAAGTTGAAGAGTGAGAAGCAACTGCATCAAATGAAGTGCTGGTTATTTGATGCTCGCCAACCAAAGACGGCAAGGACCTGGTACTCAGCCCCGCAACACCGGTTGCAGCAATTGGAGTCCGAAAACGGGCGTTGGCATATTCTACCAAATCAGGCTCTCCCCAAAGTGCCGAGACATCGTCTTCAGTTGGTGTAACTATCTCAACAGGTCGAGCATCCTGTTGAGATGATGAGGATCATCGCTTTCTGTGTAAAGAAGCTCCATCATCAACAGCTTCTTCATCATTATCAATCATCACGGTGTCTAAGACCGGCCCAGAAGGAGGACCAGTTATCATCGCCACCAGAGATGATTCGGGGGCATCAACCTTTGCCTTTTTATTCTTTTCCCCATCCATGGAGGAGCGTCTTCTCTTTGTTTGTTTACCCACCGGCCGGGGACTTCGTAAAGAAATATTTGCACCCAAAACAGGCCCGGAGATACCTGTTTGAGTAAGTGCTTCCTAAAACAGCCTCACTGCATCAGCAGGATCAGCTAGAACATCCTCCTCGGGGATAGCAACAGAGCCCGTAGGTAGACCTAATTCCATGAACAAAGTCAGAAGGGTTCAACCAAGTTCTTCATATACAAAAATGGAAGCAAGGTAAATTAGAGTTACCATGATTTTTGGCCTTCCATCCGTATTTAAGGGCTAGTTCTTTCCACGAATGAGTTTCGGGCATTGTGACGTCCAAAATCTTATGTACCCATCGGTTCAAACATTCCGCCACCTGTGGGAGCTATCGAGTTGTTGAAAAATGCAAAGGGTGAACAGATGATACGGCCATAGAAGAATATCTAGTAAGAGGAATATTATACAAAGAACTTATGAGTGCGGTTCCAAGCAACTGAAAAGGATAAAGCCGTTGTCGGAATGAGGTCGTTGGTGGCAACTGCAACGAGCGATCCATCCTCCCACGGTCATTGTCATCATCCATGCTAGACAACAAAGCATGGTGGACACACTTGCAAAGGTTTATCATTCCCCCGCGGAAGATTTTGGGGCAATAAAGATTTATCACATAAGCTAAGGTTAGCTCCTCCCCAGTTTCTTAGCATAAGCGTCGGAGGCAGGCGATCGTCCTCCACACTGAAGGACTTACCTGTGCCAAACATATCTGGTAGTGAAATCACGAAATCAAGATCTCCGCTCAAAGAAAACGCACCCAAAGTAAAGGGATACATGAAAAAATATGTAAAACCTTCCTTGGGAAGAGTCACTCACTCCGATAGATCAGGAGCGATGATTTCCAACTCATTGCAGTGGCAGTCCTCCTTCATAGCAGGAATACTGGAAGGACGAATGGGAGAAGGGTACCTACTAACAACCCATGTATGAGGGTTACCAGTAAGAAATTTCTCTTCAAAATTCTTCGAAGTACTAAGCCTTCTTGGGATGATGGAATCCACTGTTGGAGGATCGGAATCCTTGGTTCTGTTCTTATTCTTTGAAGAAGCACCACGTTTGGAATAAGAAGTCATTGGAAAAGAAGAAGGTAAAGAGTTTGTTTCTATCAACTTCCTGGTAACGCAAAATTATGTCACCGGAAAGCAGGGGGACTATCTGTATAGGGTAAAATATGATATGACACGTGTCTGCCTAAAAAGAGGACACATGGAATCCAAGATGGGATGGTTGAGGACCGAATGCAGCCACTACGCTTGTCACCGGAACGGATAACGTTCATAAAAATGTATTAAAAGCTTTGCGCCCGGTAGCATTTACTAAGAAATATTCTACAGCATTAAGAGTGACGATCCGTTATAGAGAATTTGGTATTTATGCTCAATGTTACATCTCAATCAATGACCCACATAATTGGCATTAAAGGAGGGCATGATCCTAGAACTTTTTTCCCTATGCATAGCTATAAATAGTGAGCTTAGTTACCATTGTAAAGGACACAAAATTTCTGGCAAGAACATATATTATATTCTATACAAACTTTATACAATTTCACTTTCTTGCTTTTTTAATCCTATCATTGCTGTGTTCGGAAATCGTGTTTACGGAATCACTATCTTTGCTATTGCATCTACACTCCAAGGCTAAGTACTGCGTATTTTTTCGATTATTATATTATTTCAGGATCAAATTAATTCAATTGTCTAGAAACCACGTATAAATTAATTCAATTATCTAGAAACCACGTATAAATTCAACTGTATCATTTTACGGGTAAATAAAAAATGTTCGGAAATATTTGTGATGATATGATTAAAGACAAAAGAAGGGAACTGATCACCTAATGCACTCATCCAGCTATTTATAAAACCAGCTATTTATAAAACCAGCTATTTTTGCTCGCTATGGATTGCGATGGACGAACTACCCAAAGCAAAATAGTCGCCAGTGGCACCTATGAGACAGTGGGGAGTAAAAAGAAAAATAGAAAATGGTCATATGATATCTCAAGTTTGGCTCTTTTGATATATGTGATTGTATATATCATTAAGCAAATGGATTTTCATTTAAACTAGCAAAAAGAAGTGGAAAAGTTGTTCAATGTTTGGATTATGATATGAATTATTTGTTAATTATGGGCTAGGAATGCTAAAGATGCCAAAGTAATGATTATGAGTTGTGACACAAGATGACCCTAATTTCAGGGTGGTTTTATGTATATGTTCAAAAATAAAAGATTAGGGTCGTTCACAAGAAAGGAAATTGAGTGAATGTCTTATCTTCTTTCTTTTTCCTTCTCAAAAGAAAGAAAAAAAAATCCTTGTCACTATATAAAACTGTCCTTGTGTAGTCATGTCCATAAAGTGATTATTTTAGTGAGTATAATTCCAACTATGGTTTCACATGAAAGGACAAGTGAGTCTAGATGCCGGGTGAATTTATGGTGCGCCTCACACAACTCACATAAGTTACTACTTAAACTATAGACCAAATCTTTGTTATACACTTTTTGCGAACAAAAATTACTTTACATACTCAATCTTTTTAAGTGTGTCTAAAACACATTTCTTTTGCAACGTGGCACGCACGTGCTTAACAAAAACATATAAGCGCGTTCAACTGTTAATTTTATAAGCGCGTTCAACTGTTAATTTTTTATTTCAATCCTTAATTAGATGACAGGTGTCAAATTTTTAATTTTTTCTTTCTCTAACATTATTTGGTTTCTCTTTGGACAACCCCCTCCCAACACACACCCGGTCTGCTTCCAATCCTCATCTCACACCATTTTCTTATCTTGAAAAATTATAGCTATTTATTATTTCCCATTCAATTTGAGATTGTTAAAACGATTTGAATTATTTCTCTGGTAGATCTAATTTTTTGGTTCTTTAGCTTCTGATTTTTTCCATTCACTTTTATTTTTTAGTTTGTTTTAAGATTTAATTTGTTGTCTTCTTCCCCCAATTATCTTTGTTCACAACTTTCAAAAATTGATAAATAAAGCTAAATAATCGAGAAAAATTACAAGCCCCATTTCTCCATCTCGGAACACGCCAACACAATACATAGATTCTCTTTTTCATTCTCCACCCATATTCTCTTTATCCGACGCCACCATGAATAGCCGCCTGTCAAAGGTCGAGTCGAGTTTCCAGTCAAATTTTTACGGTGAAGTGCAATGTGAAATTCATGAATTTGTGAAGTTTTTATCTTAATTGTTTTTCATAGTTTTCTCCTATATTTATTTTGAAGTAGTTTTTATGAAACTTAAATGGGTCTTCAAATGAATTAGAAATAAGTTATTAGGTGAGTTCGAAGTGAAACAATCTGTTTGATTATTATAAAATGAGCTATTTGATTGTAAAAAATTGGCTTGGGCTCCTAAAGTTTTGTTGAATCTGAAGGTGGCGCCGTTTGGTATTTTCTGTCAGCGACTAAGCAACATTCAATCTTTCTTAACACTTTGTACGCTTGAAGGCCCCTCCTCTACGGAAGGGTACAGAGACGAGGCCTTTTATCCAACTTTTTTACTATATAAAGAGTTCCCTTTGTTCCCGGAGGAGGGCCTCCTTCCTCTCTTCCAGGTTTTAGTATTCCTTCTCGAGTTTCTATTTCTTCCGTTAAAGGAGATTCGAGAAAAGATGGAATAGGAAGACGTGTTTCCATAACGAATAAGATACGAGAGATAATAACAGAATCCAAAGAAGTGGTCCTACAGACTTCTTCCTCGAAGGTCAAGCCGTAGTTACGTGTCTGGTGCACGGAGAACTGCCTTCGGTCCAAATCTCTACTCGTAATTTGAAGAAGAAAGATAAGAAAATTCAATTAGAGATAAGCTGCCCATGAGTATGATGGCATAGGTAAAAGAGAACGAGGAGGTAGATTTTATCTGAGATGGTGAGAATTCTTTAGTAAAGGCATGGCTTAAACCAACTCGGGATTAACTCTCTTTAAAAGAGACTGCTTTCAAAATTCACTTGCCCTAGAACATGCTTTTTGTTGTTGTTCCCGGACCACCCATCTCTTCCTTCCCCTTTGCCCAAATTCTCCTTTAGGTGCTTCAACTGCGGTATAGGTTGAAGGAGCTGGTACGGAAAAACTCTTGCCTAGGAGGTAAAGATTTACCTCCGTGGAAAGGATGATTCATTCGGATCGACTCAATAGGCTAGGGTGGCCTCATTTTGCCTTACCAGATGTGAATTGAAAAGGCAAGCCCGAATTCTTTTTAATTAGGCTCTATAGACTCCCGCGCAGTAGGAGCGGACTGAGTCGGTATTCGTCTACGAGAGGCACACTCGTATGCCTTTCGAGAATAAATAAAATAGAAACAAGATAAAATATTATATCAAAACGACTTCTGGCATCACCGGAAGGATCGACTCGCTTCGGCGACTTTGCCCTTTAAGTGACAAGGGGGTTGAGCCACTCTTTCCTTCTATAGAGAGGTTGCCCCTTTCTCCCTAGATAGTTCACTCACTCCCAGTGCCTACCATTTCAGTGAATATTGCCGAATCTCTCGTTTTATAGGAGTAATAAGCGAAAAAGGGGATTCTTTACAGGATAAACTCCTAAATTTGCTACTTGAAAAGGAAAATCTTTCTCAAATTCTAGAGAGATCTCCTTATTCGAACATTAAAAAATTTTCTTTTGTAGTTGTGGAAGCAGTTTTGTTGTTGGAAACCTTTTTTTTTTAAAAATGCTTGCAAAAGAGAAAGAGATGAGAATTGCTAAGGGGTATAAATGAAAATTTTAAGTGTTTTTTTTAAAAAAATTTAACATCACGTGTCACGACCTTATTGGTGCGTGACATTACACACATTCTGAAAAATGGTCAAGAAAAAAGTGGTGTGTCTTAGACACACTCTAGATAGGTCGAGTGTGCAAGGTAATTTTCGTCCGTAAAAAGTGTGTAGCAGGGATTTCGTCCATAGTTTAGGTGGTAACTTATGTATTTTGCCGTGAGTATAATTTCAACTATAGTTTCACATGAAAGGACAAGTGACTCTTGATGCCGAGTGATTTTATGGTGTGCCTCACACAACTGACATTAGTTGTGTGAGACCTCTTTTTATCTCACACATTTGTGGACCCATATATTACACGTTTGGGTCCACAAAATTCTGGGACCATAAGGTTATGAGACAAAAAAGAGATCTCACACAACTAGCGTTAGTTGTGTGATGCACAAAATAAAAATTTTCCTTGATGCCATACAACTGTACTATATGTGAACCAAGCCACAAATTAAGAGTTATATAGATTATTGGTACTTACACTTGATTTTTTGTTTTAAATTAATATTTGCGTTATATTTGTTTTAAACAATATCGATCTATTTTTTGTGTGTGCGTATGTATTGTTCTTTAGAAAAATATATGTATACACTTGAGCAAGAAATATTTATTTATGATACAACACCAAATGAAATTCCTTCTATAAGAGTGTCTCCACCACTAGGCTCATACAATGCAGCCAATTCTATCGACAATGACACATATGGTTCAAACATAACGATAGGAGTATTTTCTCTAAATAATAATACTGAGGAAAAAGGTTAACTCCAACATTTGACCTTGATAGTTTGCAACTAACGAAGTATGAATCATGCTGCATATGAATTTTTCTCTATAATAGAAAACGAAGTGGCATTGTCACCATATCATGAGCTCTCATGCCCTGCTGATTCCTGCCTAGTGCCAACCATGCGTATATTATTTTGACTGGAAAAAACGTCCCCACTAGCCAGCTGGATATGACTAAACAAAGATATCAATCTTATATTATTAAAAAAAAATTAGAAACCGAAATGACGGTGGACCAAAATTTTGGATTGACGTGACCTGCGTGGAGCTGCCGGATCATGAGTCCCGAATCGAAGTGTGGTTCTTTTGAATTCAAAGAATTATAATGTGTGGAAAAAAAATTTGATACCATAATATATATAGCGCGGTTATTTACCGCATTATACCTTAACGACACGTTTGTTCGTTAAGGTATAACGAGATAAATAACCGTAATGCATAGCGCATTAAAGATGTGCACTATACATATGTACGGTGAAGTCTCTCCGCTTTTAATTATTTCTTTTCAATTTCCTTCTTACCTTTTATCCTTCTCTTGCTTTCGAGTCATTCCAGTTATTCAGAATAAATCATTGTAAATAATTTTAGAAATAGAAAATATTGATATTGATTAAAAGAGGGAAAAAAAATCAAAATTTAATTTTGCACTTTTGAAGACGTACATTTGCTCTACGTTCGACCTTGGGTTCAAAAATGCATTCTCGATCGAAAACATTGATCACTTTTGCTTTTTTAGCCTGTTTGGCAAAATTTCTCTTTTTTCCTCAACAATAATTTTTTTTAAAGTTAAGATATTAGACCAAACTTTTACGGTTTGTTTGGATGGATACTGTCTATTGTATTGTATCGTATTGTTACTTTAAATACGATGTTTATTTTGATTGTTACTTAAATTTTGTTGTATTGTATCGTTAAATCTGTCATTACGTAATGATAAAATATGTCGCTTTACGTAATGATCGATTTGATGGGGTCGCGTTGTTACCATTCCTTTTCTCTTAGTTTACCCTTCATTATTATTAAATAATTTTATTTTATCATATACCCTATCTTTTTTTATAATAATTTTACCCCGTATCATAATTTTTCTTTATAATATTATAAATTTATTTTTCATATTGTTTGTGCGTGATATCATGGAACAACGACATACAATACTATCTATCCAAATATTATATTCATCAAATGATACAGTACAATACAATACAATACAATACAACTAGCGACACAATACAATACAATGCATTATGAAATGATATGTAACAACCATCCAAATAAGCTGTTAGAAGGAATAAAAAAAATACTTTTGTGCAGAAGCAGAAGGAATTTTTGATAAGCAGAAAAAAATAACTTCTTCCTAAAAAATATACTTTTGAAAATCATTTTTAAAAAAAATACTTAGAAATAACTTTTACAAACTTGGTCAAATACTAATTACTGCTCAAAAGTTATTTTAAATTAATTAGCACAAATTATTTATCATCAAAAGTATTTTTTTTGAAAAATATTTTTAAAAAAAGTAATTTTTAAAGTAAACAAATTTTAAAAGCTTGACCAAACGGATTATTTATCTAACTAATTAAATAAAGTCATTTTTCGCATTTATCATCGTCCACATAAATTGACTCTTGATGCGATATGTAATTTAAGAGCCACGTTTCGGATGTCAATTGTTGTTGTCATCGACAGTATTGTCGTCATCGCTGTTGTTAGTATCATTATTATTATTATTATTATTATTATTATTATTATTATTATTATTATTATTATTATTATTATTATTATCAAATGAGTTGATTTTATATTTGTTTGAAAGAAAAACAAATTTTGCTTTCTTGATAAGTTGTACAGATGTATAGCGCACATCTTTAATGCGCTATGCATGTTAAGATATAGTGCGATAAATAATCGCGCTATACATATTATGGTGCCCAATCTTATTTTTCACACATTATGATTTTTTAAGTCCAAAAGAATCACACTTTGGTTCCGGACTCCTGAATTATCGTTCTTTTTTGGAGATAGCAATTTCACGAACATTTTCCCCTTAACAGTCCCCTAATTTACATTTGTATTGCATTGCTAAAAAGATGCTGAAAGTTTTAGACGAGTAGTCTGACCTTTTCTTTTAACCCCAAAAAAATGGGGTGGGGGTGGGGGAATATGCGGTGTTTATTTCATGCTCAAGTTTTCTCTAATACGTTACCTATCTATCTATATCTATATTTATATTAAAAGCACGAATGCCCTAAGCGAAATATCGTTTGCCTTTTTTATTTACCCTCTAAAAATAAAGTTCACACTAGATAAAACAGTCATTTAATTATTTCTCTTATAATTAAAAATATTTATTTAATAAATTTCCTAATATTTAGGGATACTCATTTAATTATTCTCCTACTATTTAGGACTTTAATTTTCTATTCCTTTTAATTGTACAAGTCGTGCCTTTTCAAATCCATGTAGATTTAGTAGTATTATATTTCATGAACTTTCAATTACCACTAGAAAAATTTCCGAAACTTTGTATTCCTTATATGTTTACTCCTTATATGTTTAAGATGACCTTTTAGTAAAATTGTTGTCACTTTCGAACTCCATTTAGTTTTAGATTTAGGATGGTTTTTCACTTTCTACCTCCACTTAAATTTAGAAGTATTAAATTTCAAACACAATTTATCTTAGGAAAGTTTTCGACCACTTTGTAACTCCTTTTAGTTTTAGGAGGCTTTTTAAATAAAATTTTGACTCAATTAAATTTCAAGCACCTTCGTTTTATACTAGGAAAGTTTCAACCACTTTGTACTCATTTTAGGTTTAGATTCATTTTTTATAAGTTATTAGGTAAAAAATAAGTACTTTAAACTCTTTTTTGTTTTAGGAGTCTTTATTTTTACCTTACATAAATCTTTTCATATTTCAATTATATATGTAATGCTTCTATAAAAGAAGCTTTACTATTCTATTGTTTTTATCATCAAAACTTGCATAATTTTACTTTAGGAAGTGTCAAAAAATTTGTACCGAACAAAATAGTCATTTAATTATTTTTTAAATATTTAGGACCATAATTATTTCTTAAATATTTAGGATGTCAAAATTAATTAGATTTTATGTATTAAATTTTTTCCTATTCTAATTATGTACTATACCTTATTTGTAAAAGAAAATCACGTTTTCAGATTTAGAAGCTTAAAACCCATATATTACAAATTCATATTAGGCTAAGGCACGTAGGCCAAATGCCTTGAAATCATATTTTTAGTTTCGAACATCATTTTTAGGTTTAAGGGTCTTAATTACTATAATTCTAAAACTTTTAAAACGGGTAGGCACAAAATATATTTTCACCTTTCAATCAAATGTTATTCCTATGATATTTTTGTATAATGAAGCAAGTATTTGAACAAATTAAAGGAAGAACGTCTAGAATAGATCAAATTCCTAAACATGGTTAACACAATTATTAGTTAAAACTTATAATTTTTATTAATTCTTATATTATAACGTAAACACATCTTTTGAATGATACTTATGTCGTTTTAAAAATATTATTCTCATTAATACGAGGTAACGCCTAACGAACGTACAATAAAATGCAACACACGTACTTTGCATCTATCGATACTATATTAAAATCATGAAGCTCCTTAGCAAAATTTTATTCGCATTTTTTATTTTTAAAATAACTTTCATATTAGAAAAAAGTTATAATTTAATTAATCTTCTATTATTTAAAATTTTAAAATCAAATAAAATTTTAGTTATTAAATTTATTTTTTATAATTATTTTAACTATATAGAAACTCCTACTATTTAGAACTATACATCACCAACAAATTTATTTTCGCATATTTGACATAAAACTTTACTCTCCAGAATATTGCTATTACATATTTTTTATCTAACATTAAATGTACGTACAATATTTTACTCCTATGATTAATATTTTAGTAATTTACATGTATTTTTTCCCACAATAATATACATGCATACTTACTTTTAATATTCTTTATTTGCATCTACTTTAATGTCCATTACAATTTTACATAACTTCTTCTTTTACATAAATTTTAATTAAAGCGTTAGATTTTCTAAGACGTGAGCTTTCACTTGTGACCTCTTCTTCCGTAAACTGTAGCCAACGAAATATAATAAAGCATCAATGTTACCTAAATACTAAATAATCAAACCTAAACAAATAAAAAATGTGTCATCGTATTTAGTGTTAGAGTTGGACTCTCTTACCAAAAGAAAAAAAAGAGTTGCGCTCACACTGATCAACTACATCAAATCTAAACAAATAATATAAGAATATACAAACTATACAAAACTAAAAATAAATTGTATAGTTTAGCACACACTTAAAATTAACCAAAGGAACGATCAACAAATTAACTATGTACCTGTCCAACTTTCTTGAGAGTACATTTTGTATTAAAAATACGAAAATCCTTAGCGAAATGTCGTTCGTCTTTTTTACCCTCTAAAAATAAAGCTCACACTAGACAAAACAGTCATTTAACTATTTTTCTAATAATTAAAAATATTTATTTAATAAATTTTCTAATATTTAGGAATACTCATTTAATTATTCTCCTACTATTTAAGACTTTAATTCTTCTATTCCTTTTAGATCTACAAGTTGTGCATTTTCAAATCCATGTAGATTTAGTAGTATTAAATTTTATGAACTTTCAATTACCACTGGGAAAATTTTCAAAACTTTGTACTCCTTATATGTTTAAGATGATCTTTTAATAAAATTGTCGTCACTTTCAAATTCCATATAATTTTAGATTTAGGATGGTATTTTCACTTTCTACCTCCACTTAAATTTAAAAGTATTAAATTTCAAACACGATTTATCCTTAGGAAAGTGACCACTTTGTAACTCCTTTTAGTTTTAGGAGGCTTTTAAATAAAAGTTTGACTCAATTAAATTTCAAGCACTTTCGTTTTATACTAAAAAAATTTCGATCACTCTGTACTCATTTTAGGTTTAAATTAATTTTTTAATAAGTTATTTGGTAAACAATAAGCACTTTGAACTCCTTTTTGTTTTAGGAGTCTTTATTTTTTAAAAATATTCTTTATTTATTTTAACTATATATAAATTTACCTTACATAAATCTTTTCATGTTTCAATTATATATGTAATGCTTCTATAAAAGAAGCTTTGCTATTCTACTGTTTTTATCATCAAAACTTGCATAGTTTTACTTTAGGAAGTATCAAAAAATTTGCACTGAACAAAATAGTCATTTAATTATTTTTTAAATATTTAGGACCTTAATTGTTTCTTAAATATTTAGGGCATCAAAATTAATTAAATTTATGTATTAAATTTTTATCTATTCTGATTATGTACTATACCTTATTTGTAATACAAAATTACGTTTTTAGATTCAAAAGCTTAAAAACCATATATTACAAATTCATATTAGGACTTCTAAGGCACGTAGGCCATATGCCTTAGTTATTATAGTTTTAAAAATTTCAAAGCAGGTAGGCACAAAATATATTTTCACCTTTCAATCAAATGTTATTCCTATGATATTTTTGTATAATGAAGCAAGTATTAGAACAAATTAAAGGAAGAACTACTAGAATAGATCAAATTCCTAAGCATGATTAACACAATTATCACTTAAAACTTATATTTTTTTGTTAGTTCTTATATTATAACATAAACACATCTTTAGAATAATACTTATGTAGTTTTTAAAAAAATTATTCTCATTAATACGAGGTAACGACCAATGAACGTACAATAAGATGCAACACACGTACTTTACATCTATCGATACTATATTAAAAACATGAATCTCCTTAGTAAAATCTTATTCACATTTTCTATCCTTTAAAATAGCTTTCATATTAGATAAAGTTATAATTTAATAAATATTCTATTATTTAAAAATTTAAAATCAAATAAAATTTAATTATTAAATTTTATTTATTTCTTATTTTAACTATGTATAAACTCCTAATATTTAGAACTATACATCGCCACCAAATTTTCTTTCGCATATTTGACATAAAACTTTACTCTCCAGAATATTGTTACTACATATTTTTTTATCTAACAAATGTGTTAAATTAAATCACATATCCTTTAAATTGCGTACAAATTTAATTGTTATCCATTTTAAGGGGTAACTATTTGGCGCCCACCGTGGGACTAAAGATAATAGTGGTAATTTAATACGAATCTTGGTTACACATATTATTTTGCACTTGTTCTTTGAAGTTTAATTTCAGGACTGTTTAATATGTCAGACTCTCAATCTACTCACTTAATATGTCAGACCCAGTCGCTATTCGATCAGGAACAACAGAAGAAATGATGAGAGGCCAAGCAATCGAGGTTATCGGAGTATAATTTCAACATAGATGCGACAAACATGGTGTCAGCTATCGGTCGCATCAAGGAGACCAAATGGCCGAGGCCGCTTCAGTACGATCTGGCACAAAGGGATCACAATTTGATATGCAAATATCATGGTACTCACAAGCATGGAATCGAGGATTATCGACAGTTAAGGGAAGAAATGGCTCGTTTGTTCAATAATGGGCATATTCGAGAATTCCAAATCGAACGGGCGAAAAACCATTTCAAGAAAAGGGACGCCAACAAGCAGGTCGAGCAAGAAGAATCCCAACATGTGATTAATATGATTATTGGAGGATGAATGTTCCCCAAGGGACGATGAAAAAACACACCAAGTTCATCACAAGAGAAAAACGAACTTGAGACTATGTTTCGGAAGGATCCATCTCATTTAGTGATGAGGATACTGAGGGCATCATTCAACCTCACAATGATGCACTGATAATATTTGTACTTATTAATAAATTTCGAGTTAAGTACGTGTTAATTGATCAAGGTAGCACGACCAACATCATCCGATAGAGAGTCATGGAGCAACTGAAGTTGTTGGACCAGATCGTGCCAGCAGTCCAGGTGTTGAGGTTCGAAAAGACCAGGCGACGATGAAGTATAAGTCTAAGATACTATATGCAGAGCTGCCTTAGCTCAATAGATCAACGAATCAGGAGATGACTTCTTAAACGTTCGCGAATGGAAAAGATTTGCTTTAGGCACGGACCACAAACCCACACGTTTCAGGCCATGTTATTCAGTCTCATGGAACTAAACTCTTAGATGCAGCATGCAGCCGCCTAAAGGCTTCTTTCTTCTATATCAGGAATATAGGTCAAAAGTGATCTTCAACTTGACTTTTTCTTCAACAATAAGCTCTAATTATTTAGATAAATAAAAGAAAGGCGCAGTAAAAAGAGATAGGGGGTTCTAGATAAATAGACAATGAAAGGAGGGCTAAAACGCGCGAAGCAGTCAATAGCAGTCTGTTCTCACCTATCGATAGATAGCAGGTTGCTTCCAAGCTCAAACCATTTGAAACAAAATTGCTACTTTTTTCTTGTTATTGATAGAGTGGTATTCTCCGCCCCTGTTAAATAAAGTTTGTCTGGCTTCTCTTGCTGAAATCATTACTCTTAATTCTCCTGTGCTCTAGCAATTACGCTCCCTAGACCACTACCATGTAGTTAGGTAGGGATAATCAGTCCGTAGTAACGGGAATCTAGGAATGAATGGGGATCCCTATCGGGACGACGACTCTTCTTACCCATAGCTACCACTTCTACAGGTTTATCACTCATTGTCCCGTGATTAATGCGCCTTTAACCTCTATCTTAAAAAAGAGCATTTTTTTAGTGGAGCATATTCAATATGGCGTGCGAGACAACAAAGGGAGAAATTACCTGATCATAAGTGTGGATTTTAACCACTTATTAGTACTTTCTTGCTTTAGTTTTAGTCCGAAAGTGTTAGATTCCTGTTCCCAAAACAAATAAAATTGTACAAATTGCAGGCATATTGGAGAATTGGACCTTAATGAAGAATTCTAACTCAAAGAGAAGTGTTCCAACTCAAAAAGTCAATAAGGAGTGCAATAGGCCAAAGTGCGGTCCGCAGAAGTAATTTTGTGGCCGTAGAAGAAAGCGCGGTCCGCAGAAATACATCTGCGGCCGCAGAGATAATACTTGAGCCTCAGAGGAATTTCTAACAAGTGCGGTCGGCATATCAAATTGTTCTGCTACAAAACCTAGCCGCACTGACAAGATTTCAAAAGTTAAGAGAAGGTGCAAAACGATCAAGTGTGAAGCCTTACCAAAGCGCAGCCGCGAATGGAAAAGTGCGGCTGCAGAAGCTGAAGTGCAGCCGCATATGGAATTGTGCGGCTGCAGAATTCCTCCAACTGAACGAGAGAATAAAAGTGTGAACCGCACATGGAATTGTGCATCCGTAGAACCTCCCGGAGGGCATTTTTGTCAGCAAATTTTAGGGCACTATCAATGGACGGGAATTACTTTTTTAGGGCAAATTTTAAGTTGTAATCAGCTATATCGGTTGATTTTTGTTGTTTTGGGAAAGTTGTGACTATTTTGGGTGAAGAATCATTAGTTTTGTCATTTTAATCTTAGTTTATGGCTTTAATTAGTTCTTCTTCCTTATTTTCTTCACTTTCTAGCTTGAGTAGTTAGATTTTCTCTTGGGTTGTGACTTAACCCTAATATGTAAACCTTATGGGTTATTAATTTAGTGCTTGTTTATGATTGAATATTTATTAATTAGCCTTGTTTATGCATTATCTAGAAAGAGGGAGTTAGTCTAGGAAAACTTGGCTAACAAGAAATTGGGCTAGTTAAGGTTTTGGCTAGTCTAATTAAAAGGTTTGAACTAGAGATAGGGAAAACCTGACTTGAGCTCATATCAATTGTTTGAATTGATACCCAATTGGACTTAAGAAATCCAATTTGGGTATAATCACTCTATAACCGAGAGGTATTGAGTGGGTAATTGAGAATTGAGAGTTATAATACACTCCGGTCAATAAAACAAGCATTAACGTGATTTACCCATTAGGTTAGCACCTAGGCGAAGGTTACATCCCTAGGCTTTTTACCATTTGATTAAAAATATCAAAAATAATTACCCCCTTTCTAGTTTCTTCTAATTAGTTTAAATTTGTTAGTGTTCATTTTAGAAGTAGAAATCAAAAATCCTTTGTTGGAAGTGCAATTGAGTTATTTCACGTACTCTTGTCAAGTGTCTACCCTTACACCCTTTACAAACTCCCTGTGGAATTCGACCCCGACTCTTCTTGGGTACTATTATATCAACGACTGTTTCCACTCACTATTGAGTGCGAGTTGGATGTGGATCAACTTTTTGGTGCCGTTGTCGGGAACTTTTGACGGTGTTAGCTATATATATGAGTGTGTTTTTGAAATGTTTTCTTTCCCTTTTGTGTTACTAATTTGTTGAAGAAATCATAGGTACAAAATGACGAACAATAAGCTTGGAAATATGCCATTGGGAAAGTTGGACGGCGAGGAGGAACAACTAGATGATGTACCTCAAGTTCCACAACCAAATAGTTGCGGTCGGCATCAACAAGACAACGTGCCCCCACCAACCTCACCTCCACCACTACAACCACAAGCAGTGCAATACCAAATATTGCCCAACGAAGGCTATGCTAGTGCAATAGTCCCCCCTCACATTAGGACAAAAAAGTTTCAAATTACCAATGTGATGCTCACTTTGCTAGAGCAACGAGGCTTTTTCACCGGTGCGCCAAATCAAAATGCCTATAAACATTTGAAGGGCTTTGTGGATACGTGTTGGGGGAGCAAGCAAACTAATGTTTCCGAAGATGCTTTGAGGCTAAGACTTTTTCCGTTCTCTCTATTAGGTAAAGCTTTAGATTGGATGGAACGCTTGTCTAATCAATCAATACATACTTGGGTTAAATTGGCGGCAAAGTTCATTGCTAAGTTTTTCTCTCCCGGGCTCATGGCTACTCTTAGGGATGAAATATTAGCTTTTAAGAAAAATCCCAATGAACATTTGCATGAAGGAGTGCCCGAACAATGATATGATCGACAACATGATCCAACAAACTTTCTACCGTGGTATTAATACTACGAACCAATGTATAGTTAATCAATTGGCCGGTGGAAACTTTATGACAATACTTTATGCGGAGGCCTATGAGATTCTTAATGAGATGACAGAAACATCATCGGCTTGGAAATCACGAGTCAATGTTCCACAAGGTGATCCCAACATGATTCACCTACATAAAGAGTTGCAAGACCATGGGCAAGACATTGCCGAATTGAAAACAACAATGACTCAACTTGCAAAGGCCCAACAGAGCCTCTAGATATGCCTTCCACACCTCACAGCAATTTCGAGGGTTCGAAAAGTGTTAGCTAGGCTTCCAAGGCAGCTGCTGCAGGTTCTGGTTCTGGTGAAATTCTTGATGATAGGAGAGAATAAGAAGGTACATCCACCGGTGTAGCTTGGACAAAGAAGAGGGAATCATGAGAGGATAGATTTGCGAGCCTACCGGCTTTCACTGACTTCCGGATGTGGTGGCCATTGAGGTCATTGACTCATGAGCGGCAATTCTTATTGAAAGATCTTGACAAGTACAATCCCATAATTCTGGAGCAGTTCATAAAGAGAAAGGGATGGATGCTATTTACAGAGAAGGTAGTGGATGTCAAGGAGCACCTTGTCCGTTAGTTCTATGCCAACACTTCACATATTCGCAAAGGGACAAAGGTAACCAAAGTACACAACCTTAAGGTGAATTTTGATTAGAAGATGCTGAACGCATACTTGGGATTTGAGGACTTAGGAGCCCAATGAGTACTTAGAGAAGTTGGATTTGAAAGAAGAAGTCAGACCGTGACTTGTAGAGATTTTGACACCGGGACCACCTCCACCATGGATTATTGCTGGGGTACCTATTCTCCGGAGCACGTTGAGTTTTGAGGAAAAAGGTTGGCAAATCTTTGTGTGTAGCAGGCTTGACCCGAGCCAGAATGAGAACAACATGCATGCTCCTCGTGCTATTTTGGTGGCATCTATCATGGCCGAGTACCCGATTAATATGGGTGCCCTGATCTTGGCCATTATGTCTCTCGTGGCACAACAAAGTAACACTGTTTACCCCTACCCTAACACTATTACAAAGTATTTGATAGATGTGAAGGTAGATCCCAGGCCGTTTGAAACAAAGGTAAAGCCGAAAGGGCCGTTTGAGTTATACAAGCTGTAGGATTCGAGCAACCGAAGAAGAGTGATCAACCTTATACTACTGTCGGCCAGTTTGATGAGCTATTAGTGGTGGTTTCTAATACAGCTGATATTCCATCCACATTAGATGAGCCCTCTACTAGTGCAGCAGCTGTTGTGCCTGAGCCTCTATCTTCAGCTTCCTCCACAACTTATTTCACAGCTCCTAAGGTAGTCCCTACTCCAGTTCGGAGGCCGGTGCCCATGCCTACAGGACCACTTTATATTCTGCGAGTCTCCTAGACATTGGCGAGTCTCAACAACTGGATGCAGGTAGCTAGTTCAAATTTGTCTGAGATTTCCAATATTGTTGCATGTGATTCATTTACACAGGCACCCAGAGATTCCACTGAGCTTGATGAGAAGCTGGGCAAGATTTTAGACAACCAAAAGGTGATTATGGACACCCTGTTGTGCTATGGTTTAGTTATTGAGGGGTTGACCAAGTAGGTAAAGAAGATGCGGAAGTCCCAATCTAGCAAGAAATCAGCGGATAAGCTTTAGGTTGAGGTGTCCCGGCTAGCTACAGCTGGGGATTTGCCTTTTGATATGTTGCTTGACCCATCCCAGTTCACCAGATCCATCTATACAGGATGCTCCAGCTGGCCAGTCCGAGGAGCCCATGCCTTTCCGCCGTCAATGCTGACACAGTGCGTGCGATGTTCACTGCTCCGGCCACTCCCAGATATAATGATGATATTTAGTTGGCTGAGCCAACAAAGACTGATACTACTGGGGACACAGAGATGTCCAAGGATGCTTAGGGAGTTTCTTCGTCCTCTCTCCTTTTACTCTTATTTTGTTCAGCATTGGGGACAATGCTTACTTTTATTCAGGGAGGGGAGTTTATTTGATACATTTGGACTGTAATAATTGGATAATTCTGTTTCTTTTTAGTTTATCTATCTTTAGTTAGTTATTGCCTTCATTAGGTTCTTTAATTGTTTACTTTGATTTTTGTTTTGTTAGTAACTTCTTTTTATGTTAATAGCTTTCATGTTTTTCATAGTAGTATAGATAATAAGCCTTTGTTTTCTTAATGCAATGGTTCTTTCCAATGGTAGTCTTTTGTGTGAACGGGGTGAGTTTTCCCGAGGATGGATGGTGTGATAACCTTCTTAAGGGAATGAGTCTTTTTTTGTGTTTAGATAATAATAATAGTAATAGTAATGAATAAAAGCCCTAGTCAAGTCATTATCTAAAAAGGTTATTCATGCTTCATTTAGCACCAACACACTTAATTGCGTGCTTAT